>JBAMJV010008561.1:0-54510 GCA_037951105.1 Echinarachnius parma
CTTTCAAACTCTGGTTGGCTATTGTTCACATTTGCTCCTTATATACAAAAAAAAAAAAATACATGCACGCACACATGCATATACCGACGTACATACACAAACACACATTTGCGTACACGTACGGACACATATGTACAGACACAGCATACATACATACATGCATGCACACATACACAAACGTGCACGCACAGTATGCGTGCTCTCTCTCTCACACACACACGCACACACGCACGCACGCACGCACACCCGCACACCCGCACACCCGCACACACGCACACACGCACACACGCACACACGCACACACGCACACACGCACACACACACACACACACCCACACACACACTTACGACCCGGTCATGCATGCACACACAGACAGCTGCAACATTTGTACATCATAATATACAGTCAAACCTGTGTATAGTGGCCACCCAGGGAGACAAGAAAAGTGGCCACTCTAGACAGGTGACCTCTATAGACAGGTTCCACTACACTGTTTTTCCTCTGCTGGCCGGGAATTAATTTGGTGGCCACTATAGGCAGGTTTGACTGTATCATGTGTACAAATTGAAATACAGAAAGAAAAAAACAATGGCCATCTCTCATTGGTTAGTTTCTGTCAAGTGATATCCCATCATGCAATATTCACAGCCATTTTGTTTTGAGGGAATGCATGCCAACTAGCTGTTACTCCTCATTTTTGGTGATAATTTTGCAGTTTTGGGTGAGAAAATGGTGCTTTTTAATAATATTCATTGCATGCATGCATCACTAACTATTGTTCATTACTAATGTACTGATATTTAATTCCCTAATCAACACTAACTATCAAATTACCAGAGAATTGCTAATAGTGAAAACCACATGGCTGGCCATGCAGTCCCATCTATTCAAATTTGTGTTTGCTCACATAATTTTTGATGGGATGTAAAATACACTCTTCTGCTTATATGCAACATGTGCACTGAATGGTTAAGGGATATTATTTTGATTTCCTTTCCAATTATCACTGGCTTATTTGTTGAAACTAGCTAGCTTTATATTCAGAAAAACAATTATACTCATCAAATTTTGATTAAATCAATTTAACTACAGTATTTGTTGGCTATTTGGGGCTAATTAATTCGTCTGTTATTCAAGTCAAACAGCTTAATAAAAAATGCAAACATGTGCATGATCTAGGTCTATGTTTTTCCTCATTCAAATAGCTTAAATAATTCATGACACAAACGTAGCAATTAAAGTGTAATTATATAGTGTGTTACTTTGAATGAACATAAAGACAATTTCAAAATATAGTTTCAAGAAAAATAGCCAAAAAATCGTTTTTCAAGATTTGTCTGAAAAATAGCCATAAAATCTATTTTTAGGCTATTTTTCTCCTTCAAAAATAGTTTTAAAATAGCCCCAAAATAGCCTAAAAATCTATTTTTTCCCTATTTTCTTCAGAAAAATAGCCAAAAAATACATTTTAGTTATATTGATTTCGCGTTCCAAATATCGATAGTAAAAATAGGTTTTCGAGGACTATTTTTTGGCTATTTTTTGGCTATTTTTTGGCTATTTTTTTTCAAGCAGGTATAAACACAGCCCGATGTTTGATGACCAAGAATTCCCGTAACATGCTATTCAACGCAATTGCACAATGTAGTATTGTATTCGCCGTGTAGACATTTGCATAACACACGGCTCGCGAATATAATACCGTTGCATGTATAACCTGCACGCGCGCGCGCCGTATCCTCTACTGTATAATAGAGGATACGGCGCGCGCGCGCGCGTACAGGTTATACAAGTACATGCAACGGTATTATATTCGCGAGCCGTGTGTTATGCAAATGTCTATACACGGCGAATACAATACTACCATGTGCAATTGCGTTGAATAGCATGTTACGGGAATTCTTGGTCATCAAACATCGGGCTGTGTTTACCTCGGAAAAGTGTTAATTTTACCAGAATTACAACTTGTAAACGTATTTGGGACAGCACAATTGCAGAAAGAGAGTAAACATCTGCCTAGTACGTGAAAATTCAGGTGAGTAGCCGAAATATTTCCAACCAAATTGGAGGGTTTTTGGGGTGGATAAGTGGCTAGATATAGAACGTGTACACTATGGACTAGGACTAAAGGTATGACATGTTAAAAAAAAACGTCCAAATGTTAATGTAAATGTCTCTACCTTTAGTCTTCTTGGACTATTTGTGTGACAATTTAACATTGAAAGATGATTGTGAACTCCGGCTGAGGTGAGCTCGCAGCGACGCACCGCCAGCACCGCCAGAGATTCCCCGTGCGATGGTAGCAACACCGGGGTCAGCAGAGAGACGACATGATCAAGACGCGACAAATCGACAAGCACAAGAAAAATTTCGAAGCACCAGCATATGAAGGTAAAGGCCTAATCCTAGGCTAATATGGAAACTAATACGTAATATGTATTGTATTTTAATTACATGCAGTATTTATCCAAAATATTATATGATTATGAACATACTGACTCGAGTGAAACCAATTTTTTAAAAACAAATCAACAGATCAGTGCCAGTGGAACTGGAGCAAAGGCAAGCCCTGGACTGGAGGCTGGAATTAAAATGATATGAAACTTTAAGTCTACGTCCATTGACAATGCACGTAACTCACAATTTCGAGTTTGATGTTGGTATCATTTCACAAATGTACTTGTCGTAGCCAAGATTAAATAATTTATCACTTCTGAGTTCTGTGAATAGCGATACACTCATAAAAAATATACATTTAACATTTGCAATTTGGGCATTGTTGACAGAAGTGTCACAACTTTTCATTGACATACAGTCAATGTACATAAATACAACTATTATTTTTTCAATTGTTATTACAAATACAAATTAATGTGTCATTGTGATTGTAAATGATTCTCTCCAGTATAGCTTCCTGGTTAAGCTGGTTTATAGATTGACACATCAAGGATCAATAATTGAATTTTACTTCTAAATGCTCATGGGTTGGAGTTTATTTGTTATTACGTTTTCTCTTTATATAGGAGATGATCAAAGGCACCAGAGTTCTCCCAGAAGGAGCGACCACATATATCTCACGGGCATATGTGCCACTGGTACTGATACTACCGGGAGAGGAATTCGGGCAAGAGATTGATACAGTAACTGGTTGCCCACTACTGGAAGCCTACAGGGTATTAGAAAAAGCAGCAAAGATGACAGGTATCTATCTTCATTATTTACAAACATTATTTCATTTGAGATGTTATAGTTGTTCACATGTGTCATGTGAAAGAAGTTCGCAATATGTTTACTTTTCTGATCATATAGACTACAGTACACAAGTCAGACATAAATTAAATAAGAAATTGACATAGTTCATAGTTTTCTGGCTTTTTATTTGCATTTCCTGAATATATTACAAGAGAGATGTTTTCCATTTTTAATAAAAGACTGATGAGTAAAGTATCAGAACCCTTGTTAAGTATTTTTTTATTATATCATGTACTTACTGCCATCATAAATTTACTGGCTATTTTTATGCTTAAGAAGATACTGCATAACTGTTTAGATTTTGTAAGATTATCATCAGTTTTTCCTTTCCACTAGTTTAGGAACTTGATTTATTATATGTTCAACATGAATTTTTATTTAGCTACATGGTCTTCATTTATTTTGGAATTATTAATTAAAGGATCAGAAAATTATTCAAACTTTATTTTGCAGTGATTTTAGATTTGTAATTTCCCTTTCTGTTTTCTCTCTTTGTTTGTCTTCCCAAATGTAGATAATCATGCATTGCTACTTCAGATCGAAGGCAGGGACTGGGTGGCATCCGAGGATCACTACCATGCCAGTTGCTACGATGTTGACACTAGGAGAGTAGCCAAGCAGACTGAGATAGCAAAATAAGAGCCAGAATATGGTGGCCCGAAATACAAATTTACTGGCCCCAAAATTGTATTTTATGAGTAAGTTGTTTACTATTCAAAATATCACTCTTTCCTTAACAAACCTTTGATTACAGATGAAGCATGACATGAAAGAAAACAAGATTTTTTCATTTTATCAATGTCGGATTGAAAATCTGCATGCGCGATCGGGACACCAAAATACAGGAGACTTTTATACATTTGTGCTGGCTCCAAGTGTAATCTCACTGGTCCAGGCCAATGCGAGTATCGAGCCTTGCAGTAGTTCTGTTCACTCAAACAAAAGTTTTTTGTAGGGATGTATTTAAATATAGGATAATTGAAAAGAAAGCGGTATTCGGAATGTCATTATTAACAATTATGTATGTCAAGTTAGAAGTTAGAAAATTACAATTATAAGATGCTTCTGACAAAACAAGTCAATAATTTATCTCTAAATGTAATGTATTGATGGGCATGAAATGTATAGTGCAAGTGTGCCTACATGTGTAAAGTCCTTTGAAGTTTTGTGACATCATAATTTGTATTTAGACACCAGAATGCTGAGGGGTCTTTTATTGGCACAACAATAAGTTTCCAAGATTATTATATTTACTGTGTGCTTACCTAATGACATATGAAAAGTGTATTAGCTCGGTTCTGTAAGATCTCTGATTTGACTTAGTCATTAACTCATTCAATGTTCAATCTCCTAATTAAATTATTACATAATTATTTGAGATAGTAACGATTAACATAATGTACAGTTTCTGTTTTGAAAGTCAATATCAAAGAAAATAATAGAACAGATATAATGTTTACATGTATGTAATGACATGATTCAGGTCAGATTATCTACAAACTTTAGTATTGTCTTGTCTAATATTAGTTCATGTATTGGAAGGTCAATAATGATCATAAATATTAATTCATCTAGGTCAAAATTCAGAATTATGATGGTTTACTTTACAGAGAGAAATGTTTTGCTTTTAACAAATTAACACATGGAATTATATCAATTGTATGTGAAGTCTTTAGACAATACTTTCTGGAATTACACTATTGTTTGTCCCTGGTTTGTCCACGGAATAAAATGCACTGAACATGTACAGCACTAAATTTGTATGTTAATGTTGTACTTTCTGATTTCTCATGTATGTCAATTTTCTTCTTTTCATGCAATGGATACTTATTAGTATTCATGATATTAAATAATGTGTCAATTGCAGAACAATGTTGAAAACATAGTCATGTAGTAAATTCATGTACTCGAGATAATTTCTTTTCTCTCATGATATGGTATTTCATTTGTTATGCAATAAATGTAAATATTCATGATATTCTCGACTGTATGTTTATTATGAGATGGAGATGTATGTATGTATGTATGTATGTATGTATGTATGTATGTATGTATGTATATATGTATGTATGTATGTGTGTATGTATGCATGTATGTATGTATGTATGTGTGTATGTATGTATGTATGTATGTATGTATGAACAGAGTGTGAAATGTTTATTGTGAGATGGAGATGTATGTATCATGAACAGCGTGTGAAATGTTTATTGTGAGATGGAGATGTATACATGTATAAACAGTGTGTGAATTTTTTATTGTAAGATGGTGATGTATACATGTATGAACAGCGTGTGCAATGTTTATTGTGAGATGGAGATGTACATGTATGAACAGCGTGTGAAATTGCAACTGATATGTGGTAACTAATACATGTGATGTGAACAATTTCTTTTTTACAAAAAATAATTTATCACAATTTGTTGAGGGGGGAGGGCTGGCAGTGGCGTAGCTACTAGTTGGAATGTGCCCTCAGTAAATTTACAAATAAAATATAACAATAGTGACATCTATCCCAGTAATTCATTTCAATATTTTATTGTTAACCTACATGTGTTGTTTTATTTTAAAATTATTTCCCCTTTATCTTTGATTTTTGTCAGATTAATGGGTTCCATATATTAATATAAGAGCCACCACCCTACGCCTCTCTAGCTATGCTACTGACCCATACAGGACTGGGAAATCGACGAATGTACATTATAACTTTGTACAGTACTGCCTGCACTCAGACGGCAATGTAATGTACTGTGCATGTCAATGGTATGCTTAGCGTACAATGCATGTCTGCTATACATGACAGCGCCGTTCGGTGCCGTTTCGTATGTCGTGATTGGTCAGATTCGTTCAACCAGAGAAATTATGACCAATCAGTAGCGCTGTAATATGCCACGTCGAGAATCAAAACATATTTTTAATTTCATATTTTTGCTAATTGTGAATTATTGTGCAAGCTTTGCAACGTTGAACATCTATATTAGTGATAGTGATCAAATAATGCATCTTTTAAAATAAAATGTGTGTAATACCCTTTACCACGTTGTCAAAAAGTGAGAAGCAGAGCGTTTTCCGGCGCTCGTCCCACGGCCTAGAGGAACCAGATTTAGTTGGCATAGTAGAAACATGGCTACACAGTGACATAGCAGATGCAGAGATACAGGTCCCTGGATACCTAACCACCAGACTTGATAGACGGAACAGAGCGCATGGAGGCATCCTACTATACACTAAAGATGGCATAGATGTACAGAAGAGAGGGAACCAGGAACTAGCAGAGTATGATGAAGCATTATGGTGTGACATTTCAAGTCCAGGATCTGAACTAGATTTACTACTTGGTATAGTGCACAGGCTGGAGTCCAAACAACTCAAATGATGAAAACGACCGCCTTAATCAAGTTCTGAAAAAACTTCACGATGAGCAGAAAGAAATCATTATTATCGGAGACTTCAACTATAGAGACATAGATTGGGAAACCATGCAGACATCCTCCTGCAGATCTGAAGCCTTCATGGAAGTTGTAATGGACAACCTATGGACTCAACATGTGACTCAGCCAACAAGACAAGAATCTCTCCTAGATCTGGTCATTACATCAAACCCTGACATGATCGATGAAGTAGAAATCATAGAGCATCTTGGACGCAGTGACCATAACATGTTAAAGTGGGATATGAACTTTTATGTCAAAGTGGATGAATCCTTACCGAAGAGAGACTTAAGAAACGCTATCATTGACCAAATTAAATCTGAGCTAAATGATACTGACTGGAGAGAACTATTAAGCAACAAATCAACTGAGGAAGCATGGGACATAACTAAAAGGAAAATCAAGAACAAGATTGACCAACATGTGCCCATGAAACAAGCTAAGAAGAAGAAGAAGGCCTTGTGGTTAAAGTGATCCAGGTAAAGTGTCAGATATTGCACAAAATGACATTTGAGACTTCAATCCTATATCAATATCATTGTAAAATACAATTGAAAGATTTGTGAAAGTTTGAAAGAAAACGAACACTGTTTACCTAGTGAAAAAAAAACCGAATATTGAGTTCATATTTTATCACCGAATACTGATGGTCTGTTGTAGATTTGTCGCAGTAATAATCATCCGTTTGATCTTGACGATATCCGCACCCGTGTATACATACAGACGGTACGGAATTCATGGAATTTGCGCACGCTCGGCTCAAAGTTCAGTGGGTCGGGAAAATTTCCCACGCGTGCTGTTTTTTTCCCGTACCACTAACGCGTCAGATCGGCTAATTCTGCGACTTGAGAGAGACTATCACTCGCGCTTTCCGACTTGTATAATATCGAACATCAAGTACGAGTTTACGCAAAAGAAACGATGGCAAGAGCGAGCATCGAACCAGGTTACTTTAGGTTATCAGACTAGAGCGCTATCCGAGAGTGGCTTGAAATGTAGCGGGGTTTAGGGATATATAACCCTAACCGAAACCCTAACCCTAACCCTAATTTGGTGGCTATAGGTCAGATTAGTGGCTATAGGTCAGATTTAGTGGCTATAGGTCAGATTTAGTGGCTATAGGTCAGTGACCATATTCATAAAAGCCCGAAAGCCTATCTGTCAGGTAGGCCTTATCTCCTTGCCAAAATGCCAGTTTGGACGATAACTAGCGGGGAACTCACAAAACTCGCTTGGGTGATCACCTTTGTTTTCACAAACCAGTGCACAACACACACGTGCATGGATATGTCTTTAGTAATGTGTGTAGATTTTGCACGCTGTCTATGCCCTTACCATATCGACCAATCAACGAGCGTCTAAGCCCTGTAATACAATAGCCATTTAAAATCTTCGTAGCGGGTTGCTAAATCGTAATTCAAGAAGCGCTGCTAACCATACCGATAACAAGCTAACAACTCGGATGATCTAATTTATTCATCGTGGCTGTCATGGTAACATTCCATCTGTTGCAAGTTTGTTTGACATCGCATAAAAGCGCAGTTTACTCGAACGTGTGAATGAACGAATTGTTCCTTATTGTTCCAATCATAAAAGCGTCTTATGTGTGCTACAACGTGATGCAGTAAGGGGGGGGGGGGGGGGGTAGTAGAACATAATTGTCTTATCTGGGGTAAACGGGGGGGGGGGGGGGGGGGGCCGTAACTTGTGTCCAAAACAAAAAGCTTGCTATAATTCCTAAATGTAAGCGTGTTACTGTAGATATGAGCGTGAGTAGGAATTATGTTTTTTTCGGGGTGGTGGGGGGGGGGGGGTGGGGGGGGGGGGGGATCACGCGTAAGCACATGTTTTCATAGCCACCCCAATGAAGTAAAACCAAATACATCTCCCTCCTCATTACGATCAAGCTCCGCCACGCTTATCATATGATAGCATGACAAGGGAAACTATTCAATTGCAGTGAAAACAGAAACGAAATTGCATTAAATAGTATTATATATAGATAGATTCATCAAAAAAGAATTGAAATCACATAAAATCAATCCGAACTGCAAAAGTAAGCTAATATGTCACAAAAAGGACAAATAAAGGCAAATTACTCTCCAGATAAAAACATGTAATTTAAGTACAAGGATGCTAGGATAAACACGGAAAAGTATGTTACTTGGGGAACTAGTTTGAACTAACATCATGCTATCATAAAACATCTCTAATATCCCGTATTCGAATATTCTCCTTGCCATGTTCACGATCGCGCCACACTTTATACACACAACAACTGGGCAGATTGTTACTTGCTAGCAATTTAGAGGTACATCAGAGTACCTCTACATTTTTGGTCCAGTGTCGCTAAAATTTGTCCTATCTGGCTTTGGTGAACAAGAAAAAATTAGCTGGGTGTAAAGGAGTGGTCACATTGGACACGACTCCCCACGACTAGACCCACGAATGCAGTACGCATTGGTACAAATCAATGGCAAGCCGTTTTTAACATTTATTCCTATTTCTTGATATCAAGAATTCAATTCTTGATATCATGAAATCGAATTCTTGATATCAAGAAATGCATTCTCGATATCAAGAAATGCATTCTTGATATCAAGAAATACTTTTCGGTATTGGTAATAGTTGATATCAAGAAATAAACTGATATCAATAATTTAATTATTGATATCAAGAAATAGGAATAGATGTTAAAACGGCTTGCCATAGATTTGTACCAATTCGTACTGCATTCGTGGGTCTATTCGTGGGGATTCGTGTTCAGTGTGACCACTCTTTTAGGTCGTCATTCAACTTCACGCCTTTGTTGTAAGTCCAACAAAGCTCTATTCAGAACGTCCCGCATAAATAGATTTCAATGCATTTAGTCGGCACCGCAGATCTATTGTAATTGTTCGCATTTCGACTAACAATGTCGTGGAATACCAAATGCTTGTGGAATTTAGACAGATGGGTTGTCATGCTAGGCCAGGCCTTGACTACGATAGCGAATTTAGCCTATCGGCC
The DNA here is from genome assembly GCA_037951105.1 of Echinarachnius parma. Taxonomy (NCBI): domain Eukaryota; kingdom Metazoa; phylum Echinodermata; class Echinoidea; order Clypeasteroida; family Echinarachniidae; genus Echinarachnius; species Echinarachnius parma. The sequence goes on from JBAMJV010008561.1 coordinate 9,691, forward strand.
TTTTGTGAATACCAGTTAAGCCTAGCGGACATCGAAATCGTAATTTGATCAACCAACTAGCTTATCGGGGTTTTATGAATATGGCCACAGATTAATAGCTATAAGTCGGTATATTATAAAAGTCGGAAATGTTGGCTATGCGCATGCGCGAGTGATAGTCTCCCTCAAGACGCAGAAAAAATCAATCCGATGCGTTAGTGGTACGGAAAAAAAATCGCGGCCCGGACGTGTTCAGCGACGACAATTGTACTTTTTATCAAAACCGTTAGCTAACGCTTTTGAAATAATGATTTTCAATGATAATTATCTTCATACTAAAGGGACATTTAAACAAATCGAACCCTATTTTATTCTTCTCTTACCATAAGCTAAACAACACGGCAGAAGAGAAACGAGGAAGCTCCAAGTATTTTTCGTGGAGTTAGACACCTTACCATGTTACCTGGATCACTTTAACAAAAAGAGCACTAAGATTTGTTCGCCGCAAGAGAAGAGCATAGAAAAGATACAAAGGGCAATTCCACGGTAACGGAAGGACATTCAGACACAATTTTGGAACTTAAATCAAATAATTCCAGGATCCTGCTTTTGATTTTTTTATTCTAAATGGCATGTCTTTGATCCTTGTTGGGACACCTTTGATTTCCACTATTTCTAAAATTTTGACCGCATTATGTAAATTAGATATGGACACTAATGAGGCCGGTAACGGAAGGACGCCAAAATGGACATGGATTTTCAAGTTTTTTAGTTATGACCCAATCTCTGTGAAGTTACGAGGTGTATCATGTTAAGTTGGCTACTAGTCCATTTCCTTATGTTCACAGAGTATAACACCACCTTTTAAGAAAAATATCTACATTGGTATATTAATTATGAGAAAATAATTACTTCAGTGTTCGGTAACGGAAGGACGGTAACGGAAGGACCTCTGAAAAGTCTATACAAATTGTAAAATAAAATTAATTTTGAAATTTAAAGACCATTTATGAGAAGGAAACATCTCTTTTGTGGTCTAAAATGAGTTTGTATCATAGATAACATATGGACATCACAAGCATTTACATTTCTATTTTTTTCTTACTATAGTTCATGCTCCAATGGCTCTTATTCATGGTCAATCCATGGTAACGGAAGGACACTCAGACACAAATTGTCAACTTTAAGAAAGACATTTTTAAATACTTGTGTTGTTAGAACAGTCTATTTTGATAACAATACTTCCAAAACATACAGTTTTAAGGTCCCATAATTTGTTTATATTTTTATCTCCGCACATTATTGAATATGCATACAAATGAGGTCGGTAACGGAAGGACACCAAAATGGACAAGGTTTTGTTATCAAATCAGTTTTAACTAAAACTCTGTGATATTAAATAATACAAAATATGTTAAGGGTACACATTTCATTCTCTGAAGTGTTAAGAAGAATTTACTTGTTCTTTGATTAAAATTTGTCCGCAGATATTTGAGTTATTTCACACAAAGCAGACCAATGTTCGGTAACGGAAGGACATAATGGACTATAATGTATGATATGACACAGTAGGGTCATTCCATGTCAAATCACCTTTAAAAAAAGTGAAAATTTTCATCGCAGCCCCCTTCAAATTTGCTAATATTTGGTATGTATGATATTTCAACCTTTAAAAGCGCAAATATTTAAGTTTTAGCCCAATCCGCTCAATGGTTTTGGCGCTATGGTCGATTCTTATGGGGGAGTTTTGTAAGAAATGGGCGTGGGCACCATTTTTCAAATGGCCATTGTCCAGTAACCGTTGGGTCAATTTATTTTGTAATGGTGTCATTGGACTGGGGATGTTATGTGCAATCCATTTATGCCATTTGTGTTCATGCATGAGCGAGTTTGGATACGATAACCTTTGACCTTAGATTTTGACCTTCCGTTTTACCTCGTGGATCAAATAATTTTGAGAATTGTTTTGGCTTAAAACGTGGCTTGATATAATTTCTACAACATATGAAAGAATTGGAGATATATTATTTCTTGTTTTTTCTACAGCCTTGTTTTTAGTTTGCAAATTTCATGTAAAATTTAATTATTTTAGACCTACACCCATGTCCAAGAATTCTATAGGGGTGTATTGTATAAAAAAAAAAGACATATTCAAAGTCATGATCAGAGCCTATTCACACCCTGGCTCACCACAGTTAAATAGACCCACTAATCCCCATACAATAGAAATCCAAAAAAATGGCATCATGGTACAAGGGCCCTGTTGCAGAAAGAGATAAAATCAATTGTGAGCCAGATCAAATGTTCTAAATGCACAAATCTGATTGGTTGAAACACAGAAAATTACTAGTCTGACCACGCTACGCCACTGATAGCTGGCCATTTGTCTCATTATTTGGGTTTTCATATATGAGAGACCAATTTTTGAACATAAATTTTGTCATAATATGTAATATGAGGTACCTTGTCCATCTGTTACCATGTGTATGGTAACGGAAGGACATTTTCTTTTGTTATTTATTAATTAACGAATAAACACTGAGTAACATAATTGTTAGCAATGGGAAGGCCTACTTGAACTTGCTTTGCACTGAAGATTGGTCTGCTCTCTAACAACTATGTGAGCCACAAAATTAAAAATATTGATTTTTCGGTAACGGAAGGACATTTTCATAGGCTGAAAATAAGAAGTCATTGAAGCATAACAAATCAAATAAATCATACAAATTTACTATTTTACGAAATGGTCATATCTCAGGAGTCAGAATAATGGTTTTTAGGTTTAACTGGGGAAATATAAAACAAACACAGGATCAAAACACTTTTTCACAAAAATGTCAAATTTGTGGGGTTCAATTATGGTTATAAAGTTATTATAAAAAAACAACTAAAATTATGTAAAACTAAAATTTTCTCATTGAATTCCAAAAATATAGAATTTAAGCTTTGATTTGATACCAAATTTGTATCATAAAAATGCTTGTAAAATATTTGGTCAAATGTCCACTTTGGCGTGGAATTGCCCCAAAGCAAACACAGATTGTACCAAACTGAAGGAACACTACAGAAAATGCCAGAAGGAGGCAAGCCATGAAGTGGAAATAGCAAAAAAGGACTTTGAGAAGAAACTAGCACAACATATCAAGGAAGACTCAAAAAGCTTTTATGCTTACGTAAGATCAAAACAGAAGGTTAAAGATGCAATTGGACCTTTGAAAAATGAAGCAGGAGAGAAAATTCCACCAGGTCAGGAAACTGCCAATGCCTTGAATGAGTACTTTGCATCTAATACGTGTGGTTTGCGGTTGCACCATGTGTAAAGAGAGGATTGGTTAGTCCTGAGAAGGACTGTTGGTATTCTTTCTAGGATACCGTAAAAGTTTGACTAGAGGCGCTACTGGATTAGAGGAGTATCAATAGCGCCAGCAAACATCCAAAACGATCCAGTATAATGAATATGTATCTAGCCTTTTGTCAACGATCTTCGAGCCGGTCTAAATGAATATTCATGATAGCATTATCACGCAAAGTTAGAAAAGATGAACGTTACTAAGGGTTGAAATCCAATCAAGCAAGCAGAAGTAGCTCTTGGGTCGGTGGTTGGTGCAAATCAGGATAAGGTAAAATTGCATGACGGTATGAAGAGCCGTTGGTTCAAGACGCACTGGATAAGTGATTTATTTTTGATTTTTTATTTCATAGGAAATTTTGTTTTAACAGATGCCAGCGTTTTGTGCATAGGAATGGGAATGAAAATTATCATTTCTATGTTAACTTAAATACACAATTATTACATTCAGGTGAGTGAAGTCCTGACATTCTGCTAGTAATAGTATTAAGCCTTATATATTAGTGGATGGAGGGGGTAAGGTCATTTTAAATTTGATTCATCACCCTGTTTCAGCCAACTCTTCATCAAGCACAAATTTTATTTTACTCTTTTCCGACCAAGAATTAATAACAACTTATGAATAGGAAGCAATGTTGAGCAACCCAGCCCCGCCCCCCGCCCCCCCCCCCCCCCCCACACACACACGGACACAAACACACCCGTTATAGTATACATGCACACAGCACACGCACGCTATGACTACGATTATGTTCATTATGCATGGTTTGTCAGATTCGAACTTGAGATGCCGTGTCATGCATTCTTTGATTTTATGCTGCTAGTGCTGCACGTTGTAACTTGGAAACTGCACTATGTTATGCAATATGTTTCTATCTCTATAGTTGAGATGAAACTCAAGAGATTATGCAAATATATATGTTGTTGCTATTCATTTGAAATAGTGTGAATAGTCTTGTTGGTGGTGCATCATGAGTTCCTTTTCAAAACAGATAATGCGGAGAACACAATGAGGATAACGATTGCTTGGACAGAATAATACAGTTCGAACAATAATGTTCATCCTAGCGCCTCAAATAATGCAATAGATCGTACACATGTTCTGAATAATTATACATAAGCATGAATGAAACATGTCGAAGATGTGTGAAAGGGCTGAAAGAATATGCTTTAAATTCCGCTTCAGAACGTGGTTCAACTATAGATGGTATTGGTCTGTTTTTAGATCTCAAAGTACGCGGATCAAATCCACCCAAATGAAGTCCTGCGTTTTTTTATAGTATTAGTTGTTGGTTCTGTTTCCATGTTTTGTGTCATTCTCCTTTCATTTCACCTTTTTTCTCGTCATTTTTTGTTCATTATATTCTTTTATTTATTTTGTTTTAAATTGTTTCAATTCATTTGTTTCTTTTGTAACCTGCATTTAAAAACAATGTTTTCATGATTGGTTTTGTTTGCATTCATTCAAATACAGTACGCACATAGCGCACACACCTCACACACGTTAATACCAGAATAAAGTTAGCAAGTATCTGTAATCCCAATATAAATCAATTGTTGGCCCCAAAGTCCACTCAGATTAGGGAGTTTTCGCTAATGTGAACGAGAACGAGTTTCCCGTCCTAGAACGACCGTTTCAGGGTGGCCCAGAAATAACGGAACGGAGTATTTGCCATTGTGATAATATGTTCACTGGATAGATAATCTTTTAAAAAGAAATTCGTTATTCCGAACACCCAAACAAAAACATTACTGTTGATGATATCAAAGTTCTTTTTAAAAGATTATCTATCCAGTGAACCTAGTCTGTATGTTTCTTTATAATGGAAAGTACCCCGTTCCGTTATTTCTGGGCCACCCTGTATAAGCAAATAATATGCGTATGACGTAATACTCCACGTTGGCACTGTTTAACAATAGTAACTAGGTCCGGTAAGCTCCGGCATACTTATCTTGCCGAACCTAGTTACTATTGTTAAGTTTGCCAACGGGGAGTCTATACGTCATACGAATATTATTTGCATACATCACAGAAGCGGTCTATTGAATGTAGTCAACCCGTGCTGTTCACTACCTGTTCGCTGCCTTTGAACCATTTTCGTTTTTAGTTAACGCGCGTTCAAAATGACGTCGTTCCCTTCTACACACAATCATGTCAAACACTCACACACACCTTACACTTTCAAACATACACATGCGCAAACACACGACCCGACTGAATTATTCAAACTCCAACACAGACACACACACACATACACGCATTCAATCACACAAAACACACACACACTTACACACACGTATACTCACACGCACAAACATCCACTCCCGCACGCACGCACGCACTCGCACTCAAGCAAACAACAATGCACACAAACACCCCACACATGCGCTCACACAAACACAAACCCTTACACACGTGTATACACACAAACACAACATTAATACAACTCCCACACATACGCATACAGATACACAACACACACCCACACAAACACAAACACATGAATGCACACTCACAAATGCACACAAACACCCACACACGCACATCCACACACACAAACACACACACTCATCCACGCGAGCACTCAAACAAACACAAACACACGCACACACTCAAACAAAAACCCATACCCGTAATACGCATATACACACACGCACGCAGGCACTCGCATTCCAACAAACAAAAACAAACACATATACACTCACAAACACACACACACGCACAAATGCGCACACACGTACACAAAGCCACAAACGCACACATTCAAACACACACGCATACACCAGTTACATAATCCACCACACATACACATACACACGTATAAAACACACACACACACACACATATACATGTTGATACTTCTCTGATTACGTAATTCTGAAGACGGTGCACTGGATTTTCCGACGAACCTGAAATCGGGCATGAACTAGTGCTCAGATTGGCCAGACGACGAGAGAGAACGTAAGTGACGTAATTTCTCGCCTAAATGACGTCATTTCTTCTAGTAGGGGCCACAAATATGGGTGTTCACTGCAGTTTGGGGTACAATCGTTTTACTTGGCATACAAACTCCTTGGATCAAAAGAAGAAAATTTATCCAAAGAGACACTCTGTATCAATTATGGAAATTAGGCCGAATTTGCATAGATACAGAGTGTCTCTTTTGACGAATTTTCTTCTTTTGATCCAAGGAGTATGTATGCCAAGTAAAACAATCGTACCCCAAAATGCAGTCATGGACCCCTTAACCACCCCACTACTCGTCGTCCTCAGGTTTGCGAAAATACCGTATTGATAAAGGGACAACATTCTCCTCCGATAGACAAGATCGCTACTATATTTTCTTGCCCAAGTGCTTCAAAATATGACGACATCTGGGATAACCTCGATCACTTAATCGACTGTAAATCAACGGCCTAATATGCCATTATAAAATGGACTATCATGCAGAGAGCGCTATAATGCATAGTTACGTAATATTCAAACAGATCGACTGCTTGTACGAGGTTTATCTGCCTAGTAACAGCTTCAGTGTGCGTCGTAAAATATGATAACAAAAGAATCACATGGAAACCAAACAGGTGATCGTGATGAATAGAAATTCAACTGGAAAGAGAAAACTAGTTAAAGACAAATTACCTTATTAGATGAACATAATGCTTAAATATAGAGCGATTTTGTAATAAATATTTGTACATGGAATATTTTCTATGGAATGATTTGTGAAAATACTATAACATGTTAATGTAAAACACATTCCCTTATTCAAACATATCAGGAACCAATGGCTATGAGGCAGAATGCATGTTGTACATACATACTCGATAGCTATATTGCTATTTAACATGTTTAATTTGATTGAATTGTTTTTAATTGTCATCTGCCAGCATTTAGGGGATTTGGCTTTAAGGCGCGTATTTTCTTAAAGTAATTCTAATACAATACGTAATCCTCATTGATTTACTGGTCGTGATGTTCAGTGAAATATTTTGGACGGGTCGAAGGGGAAGGATGATGGGTAGCTTGAGAGACATCGTTAAATGGACCAAGGCCCGAGGGTGTCGACAATTCATAACAAACATTATTTTAAAAACACGTTACAAGTTACAAGTTGCCCCTTCCCCCTTTACCACTATTTGGCGGCCTTGGGGAAACAACTGAATAAGTGGTCTCGGTCTCGGCCTCGAACATTTTTGGCGACGGACATGCACCCCCCCCCCCCCCCCACATGGGCGTCGATACTTACGTAATACCCATTTATCAGGGGGATGGATGAATAGATCATCCCCCCTGATGAATGGGTATCAATGACAGATCGACGCCCATGCCCCCCCCCCCCCGCCTACACGACTCTTAACTAGTGTGTTTGTGTGTGTGTGCGTGTGTGTGTGTGTGTGTGGGTGGGTGTGGTGGGGTGGGACAGGGAATGCCATGATTTCACCTGAATATCATAATTGTGTATCTGACAAAAAGTAAATGATTTTCCTTCCTATTCCTATGCACAAAACGGTGGCATTTGTTAAAACAAAATTTCCTATGAAATCGAAGAATAAAAACATAATTAATCCAATGCGACTTGAACCTACGGCTTTACATACCGCCATGCCTAGAATGATTTGCACCAACCACCGACCCAAGAGCTACTTCTGCTTGCTTGGTGGGTTTTTTACCCTAAGTAACGTTTACCTCTTCTCAATTTTACATGATTATGCTATCATGAATATTCATTAAGACCTGCTCGAAGATCGTTGACAAAGGGCTAGATACATATTCATTATACTAGATCCTTGTGGACGGGGCTGGGGCTGTTGATAATATCTGCTAATACTGTGAGAAAGTAGCGCCTCTAGTCAAACTTTTACGGTAGTCCTAAAAAGGACTGTGGTAGTCCTAGAAAGGACTGTTGGGTAGTCCTGGAAAGGACTGTTGGTATCCTTTCTGAGCTTGTAGTTCTGATAAGAACTACAGCGCCGGTATAGTTATTGTTAGGAGAGGGTTGGTGGTAGGAGGGGCTCGACGTTTCGAACAAGTTGACTGTCCGTCGTCAGGAGTGCCGATTCGCTGGCGTGCGCGGGCTTAAGGTTGCGGGATGCGGACGCGGGTGGCGTACTAGGTGTCCGTGGGTGCGGTGTCGGCGGTGCGCTGTGTGCACTGCCGACGTTGGCGGCGCTGGAATCTCTCGGCTCTCGGGTTGCGGACGTGAGTGACGGCTGGTGTCGGCGGGTGATGTGTGGGTGACTGTGGCGGTGGCGTTGGCTGTGGCGTTGTTGTTGTTGTTTAGTTTGGTGGCAATCAGTCAAATCTGACTATTGTTGCCAATTGCTTTTCTATTGATTTCATCTTCACATATTTAAAAAATATTATACAATTTTATATATCATCAACAAATTATTTCTATGGCACCGCTAAAAATATTGCGATATTTCATTTTTTTTCTTTTCTCCTACCTTATTATGAATATTACTTTTATATACAAACATATTGTCACAAATGTCGGGGTTCGGATCGACAAATGCAATGGGGGATGAGATAGATGATGATGATGATGATGATGATGATGATGATATTGTATAGTTTCTAAATCACTTAATCGACGATGGTAGCGTGGCTCTCGAAATAATGCACAATTGTAACGACTGTGTTCCTGTAATATTGTTTCAGCTCATGGCTGGTTTTATTCAATATAAACTACAACATCTCAAACATGAATCCACGACTTGACTCGATCGACATACCGACCCATAGCCTGGGTGGTGTATCAACTCCGATAACAACTAGAACTCGGAATATCAACTCTGATAAGAACTACGATAATAACTCCGAATGCAGCTCCGATAATCACTGGAATACAACTTACTATCGCGCTTAGTCTTCATTGTGCTATACTCGATCGGGTCTAACTCCATAACTTAGAGTTAGATCGGAATGAACTGAACTCAGAAGGTGAAACTCAGAACTCAAAGTAAGAACTGCATATATAAACTTCCAAACAAGAACTGCCTCATTTCGGATCGCGCTCCGCTTTTTATATGGCTTATCTTCAAGCTAGTCGACCTCCGATACAGACTCTCAAGTCCGACCCAGAGCGAAGGACGGAGTGTGACCTCGACTGCATGAGGGCAAACTCGGGCTTTCGCGCATGGGCAGTCGAAAGGACGGCACGCGAGTGTCTGACCTCGGTCCTGTTGCTAGGCAGTACGCTCTCGTCCAGAGAGGAGAGTGCGACCTCGCTATTACGTAACGCGGGGCTATTACATTTCCAGATCTCCGGAAGACGGAGAGCAATTCTCACGCTGGGCCAAAACACAAAAACTAAAATAGCGCAAGGACAAGGGAGCAAGGCCGCAAGGAAGGGGAACAAACTTTCCTAACAAAGACGCGCATGCAAGGCCGAAAAACAAGGTAATAAAACAGCCAAGGACTCAAGTTTGCAAGTCAGCATTTTACATAAACATTAGAGAGATGACTAATCTGTACAACACTCATATAGCATTTACAATAAACATAATGATGACTGAATGTATAGTTATGCATGGATTCATATACGAAGAATACACGATAGCATGCAACACCTATACACAGGGAGCTTCAATTTCATTACAATACAAGTACCCATATCCAAATCGTACAGCAAACTCATCTAGGGACCATGGCCTAACACAATTGCAACAAGTGGACACGTGGCCAGATGTTTTATCAATCACATCTAGCTAGGACTAGGAGTATACTGAGAAGTTAGCCTTCGAGTTACGCAATAGGGACGCTGTTGTGAAAAGCTACCAAAACTACTACGCCCTTGACGCCAGTCTGCTCATGAATATTCAGTGCGAGCTAGCTAGGAAGGACAGTGAAACTGCTGACGAACTCAGAAATAGAGAGAGGGCCAGTAAGAGTAGCCAAGGACGGAGGAAACATGAGGAAAGACTAAAAGAGAGAGTGATAGGAAGAGCGAGATTTAACCCTGAGCAAAGCGTCACATCAAGAAAGGGGAGGGGTGGCGATTATAGAGCACAAGACGGTGGGGAAAAGTGACCCTGAATTGGTCAGTACATGGCCCAAATATATGAATGTGTAACTACACACATAATGATTATCCTGTAGTATACAAAACTACAAAATAGCCCAATAATCACAGTTGCAAATCGCAACAATATAACAATTTTCCTTATTTCAATAACAAAGCCCACCTCTCACATCGGGACTCCCGCCACATATGTGGAAGTGGGCCTCTTATGGTCAAAACGATCATCTTAAAACACGTACTTATAATAGTATAATAATAAAGCGAAATCAAACAAACAATATATTAATAAATAAACACTATTTTAAAGCTACTAATGAATTATCGCAATATGCATTTTTTGTTTCCTTCTTCTTAATAAACTAATTCTTAAACAAATTAGTGCAAACATTTCGTGGGCTTATTTTGTGCATGTTAGTGCAAATACATAATACATGGTATACCTTTGTCTTCTGAGATAATCATAATACAATACAAAATAAACAAAACTCACTCCTACTATGTCTGGTGCCTGCTCTCACATTGGGACTCCCGCCACTGATGTGTAGCTTGGCATCAACATAATATATACATACTCGACAATATACAGAAACATATACAGAAACGATGATCAACGCTGATTGCGATTGACGATATATCATCAAGGAAATGCTCTAAACAACGTCTTAACACCATCTTCAATGGCCTGGTTTGGAGCATCTACGGTAACGAATATCATGAATCTCGACTTTTGAAGCTGAATTATGAACTGAATATGACGCCGACTACCTACCAGCCGACCTACGTAGTCCCACACACTACATCGTGAGTTAGTACGTACATGTATGCAATACAATACGTAACAATACATTGATCACGCAAAGTGCATGTTTTTCAGTTGACTGTATGATATGAATTAAATTCAGTTTGCATTTGAATAAACTTTTAATATTGATCATCATGGCCGACACTGTTAATGTGACAACAAATCTTGAAGATTCTGATGATATTGGAACTGAAAGTGAAATTATTAATACACCTGCAAGTGCAAGCACAAGCACAAGAACATCAAAACGAACTACATCTGCATCCACAAGCCAGAAAGCTAAAGGGAAAAAGTCTTCTAAAAAACAACCCTCAAGCCAAAAGAAATCAGACAAGTCAAAACCAACCTTGAACTGTGCACAGTCTGATTTCTCGGGTTTTATAAAACAATTACTACAGGATACTGAATTCACAAAGCTACTACAGAATTGTGTAGCAAAGATTGTCGCAAACACAATCGTTGAAGTGAAGGAACATCTCTCCAAACGCATCTTAGAAACTGAAAATAGACTTGAAAATCATGATGGAATTCTACTAGACATGCAGAACTCATTAGATGAGAAAGCCCAAGAAGTGAAAGACTTGTCAAAATCAATCAACGAGATGAAAGACCACATCGATGCCATGCAGAACTCGATACATGATGCAGAACAACATAACCGACGGAACTCCATCAGGCTGTATGGTGTTCCAGAAGCGGCTGGAGAAAACACCGACCGAGCTGTCATCCAAGCGCTCAACGCAAACCTGCCCTGCTCACTCTCGCCAGATGACATCGAAGGCAGTCATCGATCGGGGAAGCCTCGTGTCTCGGGTCCTGGAAACAAGACATCTAAGCCGAGACCAATTCTCATCAAGCTGTGCTCTTACAAGAACAAAATTGAAATCATGAAAGTGAAGAGAAATCTGAAGAGAACCGGCCTATCTGTACATGAAGACCTTACTAGCAGGAACTACGATGTCCTCATGAAAACTTTGGCTCATCCCAAGGTGGAAGCAGCGTGGTCAGTTGACGGGAGGATCCTAGCAGCGACAAAAACCTGCAAAGAAGGCAAGCAGATGATTAAAGTGATACATAACTTGGCACAATTAAGTTCTCTATAGATTCTAGATGTTGGCTTTTACGATAGAAGCCAAAAAGCAAGTTAATATGTATGAGTAATTAAATAGTTATTGGGCTCAAACATGATTGCCTACTGCATTCGTTTGCACAACTTGTACTTCAATTGAATTGGAATCGTAACAGCGCCAAGCTGAGTGTAATGCAGATTATTGAAGCTGGAATCAAGAAAGGAATTTACAGGACCATTAGTATGATAGGTGATAGTCCGTGATAGTTTATCTTTTAAAACTCTTTTAGTCTTACATATTAAGAGTGTAATGCAGATTATTGAAGCTGGATTCAAGAAAGGAATCTACAGGACCATTAGTATGATAGGTGATAGTCCGTGATAGGTTATCTTTTAAAATTTTGATAATTATAAACACTGTAATCGAACTTTAAATAGGATAACCGAAGGAAACAATATTGAAACTCAAAGTTTGATCACAGTCTGACAAGAGCTGAAGCTGAAGCTGATGAATATAGAGACATATAATCATGGAACCAGTTCAACATTATACTTAAAGCCAGGATGACACTCTCTCTTTTAATAACTTTGGGATTCTGGATCAATTAATGTTGAACAATTTGTGAATAATTGATACTTAACAACAATAAATGTATATATATATATATTTTTTCAATGTAATACTCAATGCTACTCTTAGAACACTTGTATTGCGTTCTATAGTATTATCCATTTGGACGTAGATGCCCAGCAGAACCAGTGCCATATACTTTACTTTAAATTTCACAGATAAACTCTTACTTTTGTATACTAGTGCATAGACCATAGTGAATTTGAAAAGTGCACATTTACTTAGTATATTTTATACCTGTATTTTTTTTTCTTTTTTTTCTTCTCTGTTTTGTACTGTGTGTGTATTTATTCTTTGTTTGGTATGTGTACATGTGTTCTTTGCAACAGGCAGAATTCTGATGTAAATTGTAACAATTGTTTTCTTTGTAATAGACTTAATAGACAAAATGACTCTTTAGCTTCCATTCATAATAGAGAATTTGGCACTGACAATAAATATTATACCCCACACGAATTTTATGAATATAATAAACTATTTGATAAAAGTAATACACTATCTTTGTTCCATTTTAATTGTCGTAGCCTGAAACGTAATTATGATAATTTTTTAGAATGTGTTCAAACTGTTAAGAGGCCTTTATGTAAATCAATTATTGGCGTCACTGAAACTTGGTTGAAAGATGGTGACGATGAACATTATTCTCTTCCTTTATTCATGATGATATTAAATTTAAAAGAAGAATAGATTTAGATGTCTGTAATTAAAGTGTAGAAAGTATTTTTTATTGAAGTGTATAATAAGATAAAGAATTATATAATTGTAGTTGTATACAGACCTCCTCAACAATCAATACGTACTTTTATAGATACATTCCAGGAGTCTTTACATGTTATAAATAATGAGAAAAAGGAATGTGCTATATTGGGTGATTTTAATGTTGACTTAATGAATCTAGATGTTTCATCATGTGCTAATGATTTTTTTTATTGCTTTACATCATTTTCATATTTACCTCAAATATTCAGGCCAACCAGGATTACTTCACATTCAGCAACTATTTTAGATAATATTTTGTATAATTACACAGAAAAGGTACAAGATAGTGGTATTATATTGACAGATGTTAGTGACCATTTAACCCCTTATATAATTATTACTTTTGATAATGATGTAAATGAATATAATGAACAATTTATAAAGAGAGAAATTAATGATTGTAATATTCAAACATTTCAATCAAAGTTACATTCTGTTAATTGGAGTATTTTGGATTATATTAAAGATGTAAATCAAAAATACAGTAAGTTTATAGAAATATATTGTAAATTATATGATGAATGTTTCCCAGAAGTTCAGATAAGAAATAAGAAACATCAGTTTGTTAAACCATGGCTTACTGTTGAAATTAAGAAAATGTGTAAACATAAATATACTTTATATAAAAAAATACTACTACCTACCGAGAACAGGTGTATAAATGTTACAGAAACACGGTAAATAGTGCAATACGAGATGCTAAACGTAAATACTACGATGCTAAATTTAAAGATGCTTTGAATAATGCAAGAAAAACATGGAGTATAATAAATGAAGTATTGAATAAGAAAACATATAAGGACCCTATTAAGGAAATTGAGCATGAAGGAGATGTTGTAGTTGATAAGGTTGAAATGTCTAATTTTTTTTTTTTTTAGTACTATTGGAAAGAAAATTCATGATAATGTACATAACTCAGGAGATAGTACTCATTCTTTCAATAGTTATTTGCATGGAAATTGTTTGGACTCTTTGTTTTTTAGCCCAATTTTAAAATCAGACATTATTAATATTGTTTTAAATTTAGATGTAAATAAATCAGCAGGGTCTGATGTAATTAGTCCTAAAGTGTTGAAATGTTCTATTGATGCAATTGTTTCTCCTTTGTGTAATATTTTTAATTGTTCTCTTGAGGAAGGTGTTTTCCTAGTGCATTAAAAAATGCAAAGGTTATACCAGTTTTTAAAGGAGGTAGTAAAACTTTATTGAATAACTATAGACCCGTTTCTGTTTTATCAATTTTTAGTAAAATTTTAGAAAAAATTGTATATAATAAATTGATATATTTTGTTGATAAACACAATATTTTATACAGTAAACAATTTGGATTTAGAAAAGGATACAGTACTAGTCATGCCCTCATTGATTTTACAGATAAACTCGCCAAAGCCTTTGAGCAAAAAGAAACAGTTATAGGACTTTTTTTAGATTTGTCAAAGGCATTTGATTGTATTGATCATTCTATTTTATTACAAAAACTTAATTTTTATGGAATAAGAGGTATCGCATTAAAATGGTTTCAAAGTTATTTAAGTAATAGGACACAGTATGTATGTATAGATGGTCATAATTCTCAGTATAGAAATATTTCTGTTGGTGTACCTCAGGGATCTAACCTGGGACCTCTTTTGTTTTTGCTTTATGTTAATGATTTGCAATATGTAAGTGATGTTTTATCTGTACTTTTGTTTGCTGATGATACCAGCCTATATGTGTCGGGTAAAGATTTAGAACATTTAAATTATGTAATTAATGTAGAAATGGGTAAAGTGCAGCCAATAAACTCCAAATTAATTATAGTAAAAGATGTTATATGATATTTAGACCACATAATTTAGATATTAATGAAGATTTGATAAATATTCAATTAAATGGGGTTGTAATAAATCAAGTAAAATGTACTAAATTTCTTGGTGTATTTATAGATGAAAAATTAAGTTGGAACGAGCATATTAGTTATATTTCTTTAAAGATTTCGAGAATAGTTGGAGTATTAAATAATTTGAAGTATATTTTGCCTTTGCGAATTTTAGTGAATATATACAATAGTATGGTTTTATCACATTTAAGTTATTGTAATATTGTTTGGGGCAATTGCTCATTTTATTTACAGGAAAGGGCTGTTCGTGCAATTACTATCACATTGCAATCACATTATTTAGCACATACACATAAGTTATTTTTTTAATTGAAAATATTAAATGTATATGACATAAATAAATTGCAGACTGCATGTTTTATGTATTCATATTTCAAAAACTTATTACCTCCTCTTTTTAATGGATATTTTAAATATAATAGGGATATTAATGTGTATAAAACAAGGAATTCACATAAAATATATACTCCGTTCTGTAAATATAAATTTTCTAGATCAATTATTAGTTATCAAGGTGCGATAGTGTGGAATGATTTGCCTGATGAATTGAAACAGTGTCCAACTCTAGGTAATTTTAAAAGGAAGTTTAAAGGATTATTGAATAGTACATCATTACAATAGATCTATAATTTAAATGCCTGCTTTTTATGTGTTATGTGTGTTTTGTAATTAATTTTTATATTCATTTCAATAAGTCGTAGCTAATAAAGGGAAAGGCCTTGACAGGCCAATGGCCTTTGCCTTTCCCTCACATCCTCTACGGCTTATTATTACTATTTTATCATGTCCTTGTATTGCTGTGTGTAGATGTTTTAGATGTTTGTATATATATACTCTCGAATACTGTTTTTTCTATATTGTTTCCTATGTATATATTCTGATGTATTTTTTAATGTGATGTGAAATAAACTGAACTTGAACTTGAACTTGAACTTGAACTTGAACAATATTGTATGATATTAACTGAATTATACAAACAAAACAAAAAAACATGTAGCGACATAACTTTGTCTTCTCTTTTCCACTTATAAACTGAGATAATCATAATACAATACATATTTATATATGATTGTTTTTATATATTTAGTGTATGGCCTGTATAAAGAGGCACTACTGCACCCGCAGCTTGTACCTCTATCATACAGGCTCATATATATATATATATATTTTATTGACTTATGCATTTAATATTCTTATACAAATACAAGGGTACTAATACCACTAAAAATAGTGTTTTTCTATCTATCTTGGCCTGTACAAAGAAGCACTACTGCACCCGCAGCTTGTACTTCTATCATACAGGCCTATTTAATTATACATTTCATTAACTTATGCATTATATAAAGACAAAAATACTAATACCAAAATAAATAGTATGTTTCTATCCGACTTCTAAAGGCTTGTATGGTAAAACACTGCTGTCCCGCAGTTTGTGCTTATATCATACTCGCCTTTCAATTAATACATGTACATACGTTTACATAAGAACACCCTTTATACTAATTTATATATAATTAGTTTTATATATTAATGTATGGCCTGTATAAAGAGGCACTACTGCACCCGCAGCTTGTACCTCTATCATACAGGCTCATATAGTTATGCATTTATGCATGTGGCGTATGCTGGAGTCTGTCGGCTTGCGGGTTGCGGACGTGAGTGACGGCTGGTGTCGGCGGGTGATGTGTGGGCGGCTGTGGCGGTGGCGTAGGCTGTGTCGGTGGTCTGTCGGTGTCCTTGTTGATGAGTGGTTTCCAGATGTCGCTAATGTATAATCCCAAATCTTGAGGCACGGTGTTGTGGCGGTGAATTTCGATGGTTTCTCGTATGCGGCGTGTGTTCCAGTGGTTGATGGTGGTGATGAGCTTGCTATTGTCCCATTGGATGACGTGTTCGTGCTGTTGTGTGTGCTTGACGATGGCTGACTTGTCCCAATCGCTGAGTCTGTAGCTGGTCTTGTGTTCCTTAAGTCTTGTTTCCAGATTTCTTCCAGTTTCGCCGATGTAGACTTTGCTGCACTCGCATGGTATTCTGTAGACTCCTGCTTTCTTGTGATGTGGATGCCTGTCTTTGTGGGTGTGTAGTGCCGAGTGGAGCTTGTTGGATGAGCTGTGTCGTACTTTGATGTCTGCTGCCTGAAGGATGCGTTGAATCTTGTGTGAGGCCGGACCTATATAGGGTAGAACAACTGTTTGTGTCGGTGGTGTAGCTGTAGGTTGGTTCTCTTCCGTGGTGGTATTGGCGGCGGGCTTGCTGGCTGGAATCCCGGTCTTGATCTTGTTTCTTGGGTATTTGTTGATGGCAGTGAGAGCTGTGGTGACGTGCTGGATTTCCTGTTGTAGATGGTCAGCATCACTGAGTTGGTGGGCTCGACGGATGAGGGTGTTGGGCACTGACTGGATAACTGATGGATGGTGGAACGATCTGTAGTGCAGGTATCTGTCGGTGTGTGTGGGCTTCCTGTAGACTTGGTGGGCGGGTTTGCCGGATGGCGATCTTGTGACGAGGACGTCAAGGAAGGGGATGCTGTGTTGCTGGTTGATGTGGTTGAGGAAGGAGTCCAAGTCGTCTCTGCTGTGGGGCCAGATGACGAATGTGTCGTCGACGTATCTGAGCCAGAGGGAAGGACGGTGTGAAGATGCCTGTAGTGCTGTTGTTTCGAAATGTTCCATGAAGATGTTGGCTATGACGGGTGAAAGTGGAGATCCCATGGCTGCGCCTTGTAGTTGCTTGTAGTAGTTGTATCGCCATTTGAAGGATGTAGAGTTGAGGCAGAAGATGATGAGGTCGTGAATTTGATCCGGTGTGAGCTGGGTTCTGTCGGAGAGTGTGTCGTCAGCTTCGAGACGTTCTTTGACGATTCGGCAGGCTTCGGTGACAGGAACTTTGCATCTGTCTTCACAAATGAAAACCAAGATGTACCAAACCCTGAAAGAATATTTATAGGAGCTGAAGATGAACTACTAACTGAATTTGAGATTAAAGAGTCATGTGTAAACAAGAAGCTGAAAGCACTGGATCCATCTAAAGCAGCAGGTCCAGATGGAATACCACCAGCCATTCTAAGAGCAGCAGCAGATGAACTTACCCTACCCCTAACCCTTATATTCAACAAGTCACTGGAAGAAGGAACAGTACCAACAGACTGGAGGTTACCACAAGTTATTCCGTTATTCAAGAAAGGCACCAGATCCAAACCTGATAACTACAGACCAGTCAGCCTGACATCAATTATTGGCAAAGTACTGGAAAGCATAATAAGAGACAAAATGACGGAGCATCTTGACAAAAACTGCCTCATAAATGACACCCAACATGGCTTCAGGAAAGGGAAATCCACAACTACAAACTTGTTGGAATATCTGGAAGTCATCACCAAAGCTGTTGACAATGGAACACCAATGGATGTTGTGTATCTAGATCTAGCCAAGGCATTTGACACTGTTCCCCACAAGAGGCTGATCAAGAATATCCAGGCACATGGGATAGAAGGAAGATTACTTACATGGATTGAAGCCTGGCTAAACAACAGAAGACAGAAAGTTGTCACCCAAGGAGCTGAATCGAACTGAAACGTGTTACTAGCTCAGTGGTTCAAGGATCTGTCCTATAGGCCCGATATGCTTCCTGATGTATATGAACGACATGGAGCTAGGACTAAACCAGACCTCAATTATCAGCAAATTTGCAGATGACACCAAGCTGATCAACCCAGTAGAAACAGATGAGGACATCAATAACATGCAGGACTATATCAACCATCTACAAAATTGGGCAAGCCGTTGGCAGATGAGGTGCAATACAGACAAGTGTAGTGTCATGCACTTTGGTCACCAGAACCCCCATCACACGTACACCTTGGGCGACAAACAGCTCAAAGAAACTACTGAAGAAAAAGACTTAGGAGTACTTGTAAACAAGTCACTGAAAGTTGCATCCCAGTGTGCTGCTGCAGCCAAGAAAGGAAACAGAGTACTAGGCATGATCAAGCGCAACTTCACCTACAGAAGCAAGGAGGTGGTTCTAAAATTGTACAAATCACTTGTGAGACCCCACCTATACTATGCCATTCAAGCCTGGAGCCCTTACTTGGAGAAGGATAAGCAGATCCTGGAGAAAGTTCAAGCCAGAGCAATAAAACTCATTCCTAGTATCCAGCATTTGCCCTATGAAGACAGACTAGCTAGACTGAAGCTTACTACTCTAGAAAGGAGAAGAGAGCGTGGTGATTTTATACAAACATACAGGATTATGACACAGATCGACAAAACAAAACCAGAAAACTTCTTTGAGAGATCAGAATACAGCAGAACAAGAGGCCACTCCATGAAGTTCACAAAGTTCCGAAGCAGGCTGGACGTCAGGAGAAACTTCTACAATCAAAGGGTTGTCAATATATGGAACAAACTCCCACAAAGTGTAATCCAAGCCTCCTCACTCCTAAGTTTTAAGAAACAGTTATCCAACTTGGGTTTTTAAAATGGGCTCAAAAGGGCCCCCTAAACCCTGCCACGCAAAACTATCTACTCTCACGATGAAGATGGTGAGGTGTGGCCTTCAA
Organism: Echinarachnius parma; assembly: GCA_037951105.1. NCBI lineage: Eukaryota > Metazoa > Echinodermata > Echinoidea > Clypeasteroida > Echinarachniidae > Echinarachnius > Echinarachnius parma. The sequence goes on from JBAMJV010008561.1 coordinate 29,745, forward strand.
GGTATGTTCAAGGTATGTTCATAGTAAAACCAAACGCGCTTCTTTGCACAATTAACGGTCACTGATAGTTAGAGGGTCTCCGCAACAGACTAGCGTAGACCGTAACCGTCAATGCGAGTGTGTGCGGATGCATTCATTATATAAATATGGTATGTCATTACAAACGTTGTTTTCTTTAAAAATAAAGAGTTGAGATTTAATGTGGATACAAAACAGGTATTTCTATGCTTCAGTTTTACTCTGATGGAGCTCATATTTGATCATTATGATAGTTTTAATAATATTAATGTCTGATACTAAATAAACCCCTTGATACACGATGGAACACGCCACCGATCAGGCAGAGGGTATCCGCATGTATATGACACCTTAAAATGTTCTCGCAATGTGATTGGTTGAATTCAGGTCACATGACATTCGTGGAAATATACCATTGCACGATTTTGACGTCATTTTCATTGAATAGAACTTTTGTTAGTACCATTACACGATTTTGACGTCATTTAACGTGGAATGGTACTTTTTTATGTTGTTGGTTTGTGCAAGCGCCAGCGCGCGTTAAAAATAACTGCGCGCATTGCGCAGATTTTCCATTCATGAACAAGCGCATTAACAAACATTACACACTCCATGCAAGCAAAGACTGTAGAATTACAAAGACAGCTCACTGGCGGTCGCGCAGCGATGTCCCTTCAAACAGAATGAAGATTCAAATCGAGCTTAAGAGAAAGTTGGGTACACCCAGAGGTTTGGGTACAGTACTGAATCTTTTTGTCGATGAGTTTTTTTTAAATAAATGTTCACTTTGTTAGTAATAATTTAAACAAAAGTAAGGTTAAGAACGTACTTACTTAAACTTGGCAAATTCAGGCTAGTATGACGATTGAACATCAGCTTATCTCCAAGTTGAGTACACCTGGGGGACACATTGTTTTACATATTTAATTTTGTCTTTGTTTAGTTTAAAATATTTAAAAATTATTGTCGATAGCGTTTTTACGTTTAGAATTATAGCTGTGAGAAATACATTTTTTGAAATTTAAAGATCTTACCGTGTAGAGAAAAAAAATGGCAATGGCTACTTGCGTATTTTAATGTTAACGCGCGCTCAGTCCGCGCCATAGAAGTATGAATAAACAAACCAACCCGTTTATAACTAGAAGGCTCACTTAACGCGCGCAAGTCATGTGTCCCATAGACTTTGGGCAACATGGCGGAGTGAACCGATTTTTGAAGCTCCCGTAGCCTACTTCTCTACGTCATCGCGTAGTGACCTAGAAATACTTGACCAATCATCATGCTATGCAGTGCGTAGACTATCGCGCCTATTTTCCTGCGCACTGTCCTAGATTTCATCACGCTTATGAGAACAATGGGAGCCATTGTGACGTATGCATATGAACTTGTTTTATTGACCTCGATCCCGTGACGACGCGTTTGAACTACTCTGTGATTGGTTAACTGTAGTTCCCAAGTAGCCCATAATGCAACCAGTTGTAGGCTCTTCCGGTGAGCAAAAATCGCTGCACTCTGGCAGCAGTGACACCCCCCTGGTCCGCGCACTGTCTTTATTTAATTCTTTATTATTGTACGCGCATCCAAGTGCGCAAAACAAATTTCACGCGCGATATGCAAATTTGGGGTCATCAAACTTCATCACGTGTTCTTGAAGTTATTTTTAGTCAGGCGAAGTAAACATTGTTATTGTGACGTCATAATGAAAAGCCTGCGTATCAAAGTGCGTGATAATTTTGTACATCGCGCTCTGCCCATTCACTTTGTACAGGATAATTGTACAGTGGTCGGTCTTTCCATTAAGCGTCTTTGATGCAAGGCAGCTGTGCGCGGGGAAGTTTGTATCATACAAGTTCTGGCATCCGCGCGCCCTTTTTTCCCATCCCGAGGCAGATTATGAACAACATTCACCCCTGAAAAGTGACCCACTTCCTTACTGCGCGCAGTACGCGCGCGGTGCAAGCGTATGCGCGATGTTTTCTATTTTCGGAATGTAACCCCAAAAGTTCAAGTCATTACGTTAAATTTAAAGGGGAAAAAAAACAGTTCTTTGCACCAAGATGAATGTAGCTCGCGGATATCTTGTTTATAGAAATTTGTGTCACTTTTTTAGACCATCTTCTGATTTGAGTCGGAAATATCACCTATTGATTTTAGAGGCGGAATGGAATCACGGCGTGGTAGCTCAGGATCTTAGCACGACACTAGTAAGTATCGTTTATAACAAATAATCCCGGAAACGGGATAATGAATAAACTTAAGGGAGGCTTGCGTAGTTGCTATGTATCCTGGTATCCGCTCAGTAATTGACTTTGCACGTAACCGACGTAACCATGTAACCACACATCAAGGGCGTCGATTTCTTCTCGCCATTGGGGGGGATGATTCGTCATTTTGAATTTTTGACCATCTCTGGCGAGGGAGCGAAGCGACAACCCAGCAGCGTGCCCGGGTTTCTATGACTGAGGGGGGGGGGGGGGGGGGGGGCAAAGCTTTTGAATTCAGCTGTTTAGAAAGCTTATTGGGGTCCAGGGGGCGGAGCCCCCGGAAGCTTTGGGATTTGTAATATCCAGATATAAAGATGTTGTCTATATGTAAATATAGAGTTAACTATTCTTTAGTTAATTGGCTTTTGAATGAACTGTTTATAGATTGGAAGATTATTAAGTGCACATTGCAAGCATCCTGTTATGATGAGGGCACTGTCCAAGTATGGATACATTTTAGCCTGATAGATAAATACTGTCGATTGCAATCATCCTGATGGAACCCTGAATAGAATAAGTCAAGGGATACCCACATTGGAAAGCTTATTGGGGGTCCTGGGGGCGAAGCCCCCGGAAGCTTTGGGATTTGTAATCCCGGGGGGGGGGGGGGCACTCATGTATAATGTATAATGTAAGACGGGTATGTGCCGCTTAAAAGAACCCCGTTTTCACACCCGATCGCAGCTCTAACATTCTAAAGATACCCGATTTTCAAAAATTGCCGCTCCATAGACCCCCGGAATGACTTGGCTAGGTAGTTGAGTAGCGCCAAGTCCATTATTCTTCTTCTATTTCGGCTCCATAGACCCCCGGAATGACTTGGCTATGTATTTGACTAGCGCCAAGTCCATTATTCTCTTCTAGTTCGGCTCCTTGGACCACCATTTGAGCCTTTTTTAGGGTTTCCGTAGGTCTTTGGTAGCTCCAAGTCTATGTATTTTGTAGTTTTAGTCTGCTCCTTAGACCCCTTAACTCCCGTTTCAGGGTTTTTGTAGCTCCAAAGACCCTATATTTTGTGCTTGTAGTCAGCTCTTCAGACCCCCGTTTTAGAGTTCCGTGCGGCACACCCCCGTCAAAAAATAAATCGAGTGCCCCCCCCCCCCCCCGCCGGGTTTGTAATATCCAGAAATACAATTAACTATTGAATATTAGCTCAATATTAGTGAGCGAAGCGCAAACGCAAAGTGGGCCACGATCGCCTGACAGTTTGCCAAGAGAGAAGTCCTGAATAAAAAAAAAAAAAATCTAATGAGTACATGGCTGGTACTGGGTCAAATAACCTTAATGGGGGTTCCAGGGGCGCAGCCCGGAAGATTTTGGATTTGGGCAGTTTAGCATTATCAAAAAGTGGTTTAAAGAAGACTATAGTAACAACTTCCATTCATGAGAGGGGGCAATGCTCCTTAATTTTAATGTTATTATATATTTTTGAACCCCAAATATTGGGGGGGATGATAATACAGGCCATCCCCCCCACCTGAAATATTGGGGGGGGGGGGGGGGGGGGATATATCCTCCCCATCCCCCCCCCGTGATCGACGCCCCTGTCACACATGTACAAAGTAAATGGCGAGCCTAACCGAGCGGACACAGGCATAGAAAAGTCCAATTTTCGTGGCGCTTAAAATCGTATAATTTCATCCCAATGACCAGTGTCTTCAAAATATTATGTAAACAAGTATTGGGGCGTTCGATTATTGCATAATTCAGTCCATGAAAATGTCAACTTTTAGCTGTGTTGTTATTCAATCAAAGAAGTTAGCGAGTGTCAACACCTTTATGGTACCATAGAAGTAGTATCTAAATAACTAGAAGAGAATCTACGCACTGCGCGCTATTTTTCCCATAGCCTTAACAGGCAGCAAACATGGCCGGTTAGGGAAACTTCATGGACTGGCTAACATGGAATGCTGGGTATTTCGTAGTCTATGATCTAAGACCCTCGATCGCATGCTAAAAATAATCCCACCACCCATAATAGATAGCCGCCAACGAGAGAGATCTGCACAACAGCAGTGATGGCTGCCAGCCGAGGCCTCGTGAGCAGCGATCACTGATGTTACGCAGACCTCTCTCGTTGGTCGCGCTATGTTCAGCATGCGATCGAGGGTCTCGATCCTAGACTAAACATATCCCAGAATTCCATGTTAGCCAGTCCATAAAGTTTTCCAAGATTAGCGCAGTATGACCTCCCTGGTTTGTACACAAGTATTTTTTACACAACATGGCTGCAGAACTGGGATTTGTTTTGCTTACGGATGCCGATTTGGACGATTTAATCGACAGTGCGGATTCTTATAACACGAAGAAGCAAATAAAGTAGGTGTCATATAAAACAAATAATGAATGTTTTTTTTCCATTCGTGCACTGGTACGAATATTTTCATTCGGTGAAAGATGGAATGTTCCATTCAACTCGGCTTCGCCTCGTTGTAACATTCCATCTTTCACCTCATGCAAATATTCGTACCATTGCACTCATAAACATTCATTATTTGTATACTAGCGATCTGATTGGTTAATGATTTTATCTCATGAATAAGTAATGCCTTATTTTCTCTGCTCACTAAATACATTTCTGCGTGTTAAGTGGCTAAAAGCTCTATATGGGAGCCCGTTAGTCCCGCTCGCTGACCCCGTGCCGTATACCTATGTCACAGCTAGCTAGTTCGCATAGAGAATCTCCAAGCCATATAGAGCTTTGACTAAAGGCTATGCTAATGGCAGAACTAATTACATTCTGACTGTGTTGATACCTGATCAGAACAAAAATGATCGACCTAAATGTATGATGAAATAGTAAAGTTCAAGTTTGATTTTCGCATCAACACCTGGCGTTTGTACAATGCACCTATCATTCAGAAATATAAATGTAGTTCTCCTAACAGTTTTGCAAGCTAAGGAATGAATTGATTTTCTTGTTCATGTCTATTTCTTTGCTTCCTATCGTGATGGCCCATTATCAGCAATATAGTACATGTATTGTAATACATTATACGTTATATTTTCTTTTACCCTTTGATACTGCTGGACTCGACGCTATAACAAAAGTAACCCTTACAAATCCCTACGCCCCAAAAAAAAAAAAAACAAACATGACAAAAACAGACATTGAAAAGTTCACATAAACTATTGCGATGTTGTGGATAGATTAACCAAGATAGTGTTGTCATAGGCGTACCCAAAGGGGGGGGGGGGGGGAATTCAAACCCCCCCTTTGACGAAAACATTACTGTTTTAGGGGGTTACACTAATACCATTTTTAACGGGTCTCGAGTCCACTTTCTAGCGATCTCGACCATCATAACCAATGTTCTCGGCCCTCGAGGACACAACTTAACAAGTGGTCTCGGCCCCGAGGACCCCGGGGGGGGGGGGGGGCACTCATGTATAATGTTAGACGGGTATGTGCGCTTAAAAGAACCCTTTTTCACACCCAATCGCAGCTCTAAAGATACCCGATTTTCAAAAATTGCCGCTCCAAAGACCCCCGGAATGACTTGGCTAGGTTGTTGAGTAGCGCCAAGTCCATTATTCTTCTTCTAGTTCGGCTCCATAGACCCCCGGAAAGACTTGGCTATGTTTGAGTAGTGGCAAGTCCTGTTATTCTTCTTCTAGTTCGGCTCCTTGGACCACCATTTGAGCCTTTTAAAGGTTTCCGGGGGTTTCCGTAGGTCTTTGGTAGCTCCAAGTCTATTGTATTTTGTTGTTTTAGTATGCTCCTTGACCCCTTAACTCCCATTTCAGGGTTTTTGTAGCTCAAAGACCCTATATTTTGTGCTTGTAGTCAGCTCTTCAGACCCCCATTTTAGTTCCGTGCGGCACACCCCCGTCAAAAAATAATTCGAGTGCCCCCCCCGGGCCGAGGACACAACTAAACAAGTGGTCTCGGGCTCTGACTTGAACATTGTTTATGGATCTCGGTCTCGAAATTTGTTGACGGATCTCGGTTTCGGCCTCGAAAATTTGTGACGGATCTCGGTCTAGGCCTCAACATTTTTTATGACGGTTCTTGGCTCGGCTTCGAAAATTGTGACGGACACCCCCATCCCACCACCCCCTCTCCCCCCGCCCGCATACACGACTCTCAACCAGTGGTCTCGGTCTCGGCCTCAAATTTGTTAGGCGACCGACGAAATAATGTCGAAATACCCCCCCCCCCCCCCCCCGGCTTGGTACGAACAGTCACGTCACGTCACGTTCACGTCACGTTCAGGTTCTGTACATTTTGTGAAACAGGTCACCCAAATCTACGAAGTGTAGGGTAACGTGACCCAACAATTTCTTTCTTGACCTGCTATATGCAATCTACGAAAGCTCACGTAAATTGCCGCTGGTGTAAATTGTCACTGAGAAGAGGACTAATGGCAAAATAGCTGGTTCAGGCCGAAGATGAATGAAACAAAATTTACCATTCATAGGCGTACCCATGGGGGCGGGTAGGGGGGGGGGGGTCACCCTCCCCTGTACCCCCAAAATACTGTTTTGGCTGTTTTTAATTGACTCCAAATATCTACAGCTAACCCCGCCCCCCCCCCTCCCCCCCAAGGAAATTTGGCTGACGAAATAACCCCTCTCCTTCCCCTTTGAAAAAAAACAACATGTGTGCGGCCACTGCTACCATTACTCAGTGTACTAATGATGCAGCTAATGCTAGTGAAACTAATACAATGAAATGTACAAATATATAATGTACAATAAAATATAAATTATATAATAAAGGGTATGTGTAAGGAAAAGCGCATACACTTATCAAAGGATGATAATGACACAGGTAGACAAATGCATGCACACCCATACACAATGGTATAGGTTATACCCTCCCATACACGCAAATTATACGTACACAAAAAACAAACATGTAATAAAAAACAACAACAAATGAAAGTCCCCCTTTATAAAAATAGCGAAATAATTTTAACGAATAGGTTTTGAGCAAAATAACTTGTTTCTACACGTTTTGATGACTTGTGTTTGATAATAAAATTCAGTGGTGTAGCGTGGTCGGACTGATTGGGGGGCAACAAAATCACTAGCGAACCCACGATTTTTCATATTTTTTTTAAAAACCTAGACCAGGACCAAGTAGTTGAACAAATCCTGTCAGCGGCGGGGGGGGGGGGGGGGGGGGGTAGGCTTAGTCGTAATATTTTTCGAAGCCTAGAACCGGAACAAGTCCCAATTTTTGTATTAGCCAGGACCAGGACCGTGGAAGATATCTAGTCCAGGACCAAGCAAAAAGTCTAGACCAGGTCCAGTCGCCCAAAATTATTGGGGGGCACACCTAAATGTGCCCTTATGTTTTCTATTGTTTTTCAGAATATATGCCCCCCCCCCCGTAGCTACGCCACTGATAAAATTGATTTGTCAAGTCATGCATGAGAGTGAAAGGCAAAGTTGTCACTTTTCACAACTCACAAGAGTCAAAATGTGGCAATTTAAGTTCACATATTGTTGGAAATTAAAAACATATAATTGTTACAAGGATTGTGGTTAGTTTCTGAGTTTTGTCTCGTTGTATGTTGTTTTGATCCGGCGCCTAGCCTGCAATTTACTCGATCGCCGCGTCATCAAACTGTGCCTCGGCCCCGCCTCGGCCTCGCTCTCAAATCTCGTCGATATCGTCGCGACGCATCAGGGCCTGTATTCCATAAACACATATAAGCAAGAAATCTTAGAATTTTTGCTTATTATAAGCAAAAATGTTTAGATCTAAGCATTTTTGCTTAAATTCCCTCTTAAGCAAATTTGCTTACATTTTAGACGCACTTTCGGTAAGCAAATTTGCTAAGTTTTTTTGCTTATTATAAGCAAATTTGCTTAAAGGGTACCACCACCCAAAAATAATATTCTTATAAATGAAAGGTAACATCTTTAGTAGTCCATTCCATCAACAAGTTCACAAAAATATGTTTCCAGAAAAAAAAAAATATAATTGGAAAACGCATCACCATTCTCAACCATGCGTGAATGCGGTCTGAATTGCGTAGACTATATGCGTGGAGAGCCAGAGCGCTCTGTGCAGAGCGAACGAATCATCCGGGATTATATTGACGTACGCGTGAACGCATTGACGCACTCGCAAATGCTTGGCCCGTGTGGAACCAGGAAATAGCAGTGGTTCCGTAAGTGGTGGACATTAATTGCTTTGTTTATGAATTAAGCAACCCTTTGAAAAATGTTGGGTATCTATTTGATATCACAAAACGGTACCAAAACATATAATAATGTGTTGTCCTTTGCCTGGTGGTCCCCTTTAAGCACCTCATAGGTGGCTTAAATATAAGGAAAAAATCTTATAGTCTGTAATCTTGAAGTTTGGGCATGTATTATAGTGTAAGCTCGAGGATTGGCTGTGTTGCATGTACATAAAGATATTCTGATAATGCAGTAATAATGAAATAATTTGCACACCGTCTGATTTGAAGATGAGCCTAATTACAAATTGTTGAAGTATGCATACACAAGGCCAAAGGGACGCTCAAAACAAATTGGTAACTTGTCACCCTTGAAGTAATTGTGTTGTTAACTAAACCCGGTAATAACAGCTGGCCACCTCACCGTGTACTGCTAGGCAAGCACCACGGGCCGCGGCCGGAGCCCCTGGCGCCTGGAGGTCGGGGTGGCTAGCTAGGCCTAAGCGGACACAGTCCGTAGTTGGCTGTAGCGAGTAACCAGTTTCCGATTCCCGTTTGGACCACGAATGTTTAGACAAACATAATATAAGCACAGTTTCTAATTTGATTATCCATTTCTATTTAACGTTATCTGTTAGAAAGATTTATTTTCTCCCTCTAACAACTGTCTGATACTTTGTCCGCGGTCCCCATTCACTTACATACAATTTTTTGTGCGCTGCGACAAATCCTTAAACACGCAATCTCCATAGGAATTCCATCGCACAGAAAGGAAAAGTTGTGTCGTCGAGAATATTCTGGATGACGTCATGACTAGTCTTAGTAACAAGCGCTTTCACTTTTACAAATAATGATTAAACACTCACGTCACGTTTTGGTAGACGTGACGATTCGAGTTTTACCGGCATGGAAAACGACAAATTGTTGGGTCACTTTACCCTACACTTCGTAGATTTGGGTGACCTGTTTCACAAAAGGTACAGAACCGTTCACGTGACGTGAACGTGACGTGAACGTGACTGTTCGTACCAAGCCCCCCCCCCCCCCCTCCCCCCCCCCCCCCATGACAAAATCCTGGTTATGCTTATGAGTGTTGTTATGTACATGGTGAAATGAAAGTGAAAGAAATTAAGTGTCCAAATTAAACAACAAGATGCCAGGATATTCTAATGATTAATTTAATCAATTTGGAGAGTTTGAAACCGAAATTAGTACTACAACGAGAACCTTTTATGAAGACACATACATCCATTTCATTCAAGTAGTGTACAGCTGTCTAAAATAAAATATTACAAAAAAATAAAATTACAAAAGTCATATCTACAGAGAAACTCTCAGTTGCAATTAATTACAAGAACAAAAATTGGTTTCGAGGACACTTCAAGAAATACATTTTGTGTGAAGTAATGAAAATATAATGTATTTATACAATACGCATTTCAACGACAAAATAATTTTCTTCGATCAAAAACGGTCCAGAAACAGCTGAAATTTCCATAAATATGCTGCTTCAGCATTGTCAATTACCTTGTAACAATTAATTAACAGTTTAAATTATAAATTATGCTACCAAGTACCATTCAATTGCAACAAACACATTATATTAACTAAAAATAAGTTTGACCAGAACTGTACCATCCATTCGAAGATACAGTAGAACCTCTTTATAGCCTAAGGAAGTCATAGTTAAGTTAAGTTAAAGTCCTTCCCGTGCCAATGTTGGCACATAAGGCGGCGCCTATCTCCGATTCATTAGCCCTAGGCCACACGTCTACTAAATGTAGCGAAAGCTACAGAAGGGGCCAGTCCTCTGGTAAGTCTAGACCAGGTCCAGTCGCCCAAAATTATTGGGGGGCACACCTAAATGTGCCCTTATGTTTTCTATTGTTTTTCAGAATATATGCCCCCCCCCCCCGTAGCTACGCCACTGATAAAATTGATTTGTCAAGTCATGCATGAGAGTGAAAGGCAAAGTTGTCACTTTTCACAACTCACAAGAGTCAAAATGTGGCAATTTAAGTTCACATATTGTTGGAAATTAAAAACATATAATTGTTACAAGGATTGTGGTTAGTTTCTGAGTTTTGTCTCGTTGTATGTTGTTTTGATCCGGCGCCTAGCCTGCAATTTACTCGATCGCCGCGTCATCAAACTGTGCCTCGGCCCCGCCTCGGCCTCGCTCTCAAATCTCGTCGATATCGTCGCGACGCATCAGGGCCTGTATTCCATAAACACATATAAGCAAGAAATCTTAGAATTTTTGCTTATTATAAGCAAAAATGTTTAGATCGGCTTGGTACGAACAGTCACGTCACGTTCACGTCACGTCACGTGAAGGTTCTGTACCTTTTGTGAAACAGGTCACCCAAATCTACGAAGTGTTGGGTTACGTGACCCAACAGTTTGTAGATATACTATATGCAATTCATGAAAGCTCACGTAAATTGGCGCTTGCGTAAAACAAATTAATGTAAATTGTCGTTGAGAAGAGACTAATTCTCGGTAAATTTAATCGTGAACGAACCCGTCCTACCTATACTGTAAATACCAATTATAGGCGTACACAGGCCTGGGGGCAGGGGGATGGACACCCCCTACCCCCATCCCCACCCCCTTACATAATTCAAGAAATGTCTTGGTCTCGGCCTCGAAATTTGTGACCGGTCCTGGTCTCGTCCTCGGCTGCGGTCATTTTCTACGGACACCCCCTACCCACACTCCCCCCGCTTACTTCAATTTGTCTGACGAAATATCCCCCCCCCCCCCTACACCCACCCCTTGAAAAAATCCTGGGTACCCCACTGCCTACAAGTAGCTAGTTTGAATTCGAATGTCAAATACATTAATTGATTTATTGAATATTGATTGGTTGGTGTGATTGTTTCATTATAATGATTGACTGATTAATTGATAGATTGACTCGATTCAATAACCATAAATAAACACTATTAATCAAATCATTGTTTTATGAGTGAGTTGCAGTGATCAATTGATCACTGCAACTCACTCACTCACTCATGCACATGCACATACAACGCCGTTAAGGGCCAGTACGCTCAGACGTCGAGCACGGGAACTTCAGGCGTATGCGAACTGAATTGTCCGCTGCGTGTAGCAATTCAGCTGGAAATCAACATTTGCCAAAATCCACGCACGACACGTCTTTAGAAATACTCCAATAACAAGACAAATAATGCAAGTGGTATGGTTGTACATTACCTAAATGACAGAACTGCATATTATCGTCTCAGATTACTCTGAATTATGCACGTACATATTATAAACATAATGATTGAAAAGATTTGATAAGGGGGTATCGGCATTTTCGTCGACATTTTTAAATCACTTTGTGTGTGTATGTCTAGTCTTAGTAACAAGCGTTTGCAATTTAAAAAATCTTGATTAAACGCTCACGTCACGATTTGGTTAACGCGACACTTCGAGTTTTACCGGCATGGAAAACGACAAATTGTTGGGTCACTTTACCCTACACTTCGTAGATTTGGGTGACCTGTTTCACAAAAGGTACAGAACCGTTCACGTGATGTTAACGTGAACGTGACGTGACTGTTCGTACCAAGCCGTTTAGATCTAAGCATTTTTGCTTAAATTCCCTCTTAAGCAAATTTGCTTACATTTTAGACGCACTTTCGGTAAGCAAATTTGCTAAGTTTTTTGCTTATTATAAGCAAATTTGCTTAAAGGGTACCACCACCCAAAAATAATATTCTTATAAATGAAAGGTAACATCTTTAGTAGTCCATTCCATCAACAAGTTCACAAAAATATGTTTCCAGAAAAAAAAAAATATAATTGGAAAACGCATCACCATTCTCAACCATGCGTGAATGCGGTCTGAATTGCGTAGACTATATGCGTGGAGAGCCAGAGCGCTCTGTGCAGAGCGAACGAATCATCCGGGATTATATTGACGTACGCGTGAACGCATTGACGCACTCGCAAATGCTTGGCCCGTGTGGAACCAGGAAATAGCAGTGGTTCCGTAAGTGGTGGACATTAATTGCTTTGTTTATGAATTAAGCAACCCTTTGAAAAATGTTGGGTATCTATTTGATATCACAAAACGGTACCAAAACATATAATAATGTGTTGTCCTTTGCCTGGTGGTCCCCTTTAAGCACCTCATAGGTGGCTTAAATATAAGGAAACAATCTTATAGTCTGTAATCTTGAAGTTTGGGCATGTATTATAGTGTAAGCTCGAGGATTGGCTGTGTTGCATGTACATAAAGATATTCTGATAATGCAGTAATAATGAAATAATTTGCACACCGTCTGATTTGAAGATGAGCCTAATTACAAATTGTTGAAGTATGCATACACAAGGCCAAAGGGACGCTCAAAACAAATTGGTAACTTGTCACCCTTGAAGTAATTGTGTTGTTAACTAAACCCGGTAATAACAGCTGGCCACCTCACCGTGTACTGCTAGGCAAGCACCACGGGCCGCGGCCGGAGCCCCTGGCGCCTGGAGGTCGGGGTGGCTAGCTAGGCCTAAGCGGACACAGTCCGTAGTTGGCTGTAGCGAGTAACCAGTTTCCGATTCCCGTTTGGACCACGAATGTTTAGACAAACATAATATAAGCACAGTTTCTAATTTGATTATCCATTTCTATTTAACGTTATCTGTTAGAAAGATTTATTTTCTCCCTCTAACAACTGTCTGATACTTTGTCCGCGGTCCCCATTCACTTACATACAATTTTTTGTGCGCTGCGACAAATCCTTAAACACGCAATCTCCATAGGAATTCCATCGCACAGAAAGGAAAAGTTGTGTCGTCGAGAATATTCTGGATGACGTCATGACTAGTCTTAGTAACAAGCGCTTTCACTTTTACAAATAATGATTAAACACTCACGTCACGTTTTGGTAGACGTGACGATTCGAGTTTTACCGGCATGGAAAACGACAAATTGTTGGGTCACTTTACCCTACACTTCGTAGATTTGGGTGACCTGTTTCACAAAAGGTACAGAACCGTTCACGTGACGTGAACGTGACGTGAACGTGACTGTTCGTACCAAGCCCCCCCCCCCCCCCCATGACAAAATCCTGGTTATGCTTATGAGTGTTGTTATGTACATGGTGAAATGAAAGTGAAAGAAATTAAGTGTCCAAATTAAACAACAAGATGCCAGGATATTCTAATGATTAATTTAATCAATTTGGAGAGTTTGAAACCGAAATTAGTACTACAACGAGAACCTTTTATGAAGACACATACATCCATTTCATTCAAGTAGTGTACAGCTTTTTAAAATAAAATATTGCAAAAAAATAAAATTACAAAAGTCATATCTACAGAGAAACTCTCAGTTGCAATTAATTACAAGAACAAAAATTGGTTTCGAGGACACTTCAAGAAATACATTTTGTGTGAAGTAATGAAAATATAATGTATTTATACAATACGCATTTCAACGACAAAATAATTTTCTTCGATCAAAAACGGTCCAGAAACAGCTGAAATTTCCATAAATATGCTGCTTCAGCATTGTCAATTACCTTGTAACAATTAATTTGCTTATACTACTTTTATTTGATGTAAAAGAAAAATTTGTATTTGTGTTAATGTGCAGATAACTTTGAATAATGATTACTTTATAATGGTTTGTATGAAATAAAGGAAGACAATGAATATAAATGAAAACAAACAGTTTAAATTATAAATTATGCTACCAAGTACCATTCAATTGCAACAAACACATTATATTAACTAAAAATAAGTTTGACCAGAACTGTACCATCCATTCGAAGATACAGTAGAACCTCTTTATAGCCTAAGGAAGTCATAGTTAAGTTAAGTTAAAGTCCTTCCCGTGCCAATGTTGGCACATAAGGCGGCGCCTATCTCCGATTCATTAGCCCTAGGCCACACGTCTACTAAATGTAGCGAAAGCTACAGAAGGGGCCAGTCCTCTGGTAACTCGTGTGATTAACTTTCCCTTTTCCATCTCCATTCTATAAATGCCGAGGGCCTGGCTAGAAGGCAGAAGGTACCATTTTTAAAGTATTTGGTATGACCCGGTCTGGGTTCGAACCCGGGACCTCCCGTGCATGAGGCGGACACTCTAACCGCTAAGCCACCATGCTCGGTTGAGGAAGTCATAAGGAACATGCAAATTATCTTGTCATATCAGACATCTTTTTATATCAGCATGATCAGGGTGAAACACTATACAAATAATACACTGTCTAGAGTGCATTGTGTAAATGCAGCGCACTCGAGGTTATGTTAGGTGTGCGATGTGCACGAGGCGCAAGCCGAGTGCGCATGCGCACACCTAACATTTATTTATTTATTTTTTATTTATTTATTTATTCCTGCATGTCTCACAGTAAACAAGTTCGTACATAAAATAAACTGTCATAACATCGAAATAGAAACATACAGAGGTCGGCAATATAAGCTAGAAGCTTGAAGTGATGCCATACCTAAGATATTACAAGTTTTACATATTCTTAAAACATAGATAAACATAAATTAATACAAACGGGAAAAAAAGAAGTAATAAAAAGCAAATATGAAACATTATTTACAAGTAAAGAGAAAGAGGATAGTTAAATCTCTACAGTATGTTCGAGAGCAGGAATAAATGTAGCGGGCATGATAGAAAGGTACAGCCCATACTGGAAGAGAAATACGGGAAACAGAGAGAGAAAGAAAAAAGTGGGGGGGAGCTGAGAGAGGGGGAGACAGGTTTGAAGATGCCTAAATGTAATTACTTAACAGTGACATGTTATGCCGAATTACGCACAAATATATATATAGAATACTACAATACAATGTTATCGTAGGAATTAACAAACCAACTGATTGAACAAAATATCTACACAAAGACGTTTGCAATGAGCATGCGTTTGACTGCATTTTTAAAAGAATAAAGTGTAGGCAAATTACGTGTTTCAATTAACAAAGAATTCCAAACGTCTGGACCAGTATGTCTCACTGATTTATGTGCCAGTACTGTACGTGGATTAAACAAATGCAAGTTTGCTGCTTGTCTTGTTGAATAAGAGTGAATTGCATTGTTTTTCAGAAACATAGAAATAAACGAGGCAGGCAAAATGCTATTATTATAACGATACATGAATAAAGAGGTTTGAAGAAAATTAATTTCACCCACTTTAAGACATTTAAATCTAACAAACAGCGGATCGGTGTGCTCACGATAGCCAACTCCAGCACAAATTCTTAAAGCCTTTTTCTGTAACAAGTGAATGTCATCTGTTATACTCTTTGACACAGCCCACAGAATATTACAATACGAAATATAAGGCAAAATCAAGGAGTTATAAATCATTAATAATATTCTGTCAGACACAAGATATCTTACTCTATATAAAATCCCAATACTCCGAGAAATTGGAGTCATTATACTATTCCGGTGGTCATCCCAGTCTAGCTTCTCATTAATATGAACACCAAGGAACTTGGTACATGCCTTTCTCTCCAATACAACACCATTCAATCTAACAACCAATTGTTGCTCATTACAAATCTTTCTTCCTTTAAAATGAATATAGTTCGTTTTTGATACATTTAGAGCTAACATATTACTTCGAAACCATTGTGTTAACTTAGGAAGCTCAATATTAATTCTAGTCTCGACTGTATGAATATCACGATGAGAAAGGAAAATGCTTGTATCGTCTGCAAATAATATATATTGTAAGGCTGTAGATGCATTACATATATCATTAACATAAATAAGAAACAACAGTGGCCCTAGAATAGAACCTTGAGGGACACCACATTTTAAAGCAAGAATATCAGAATTTACAGAATTATAACATGTATACTGCCTTCTGTTAGATAAATAACTAGAGAACCATTTCAGAGCAATACCCCTCACTCCATAATGCTCCAATTTACACAACAAGATTGAGTGGTCGAGTGTGTCAAAAGCTTTACTCAAATCCATAAATACTCCGACCACATGCTGGCGATCAGCAAGGGCTTGTGACACACGGTCATAAAATCTTAGCAAGGCAAGGTCAGTTGAATGCGCTTTACGAAAACCATACTGGTCTGGATTGAGCAACTCATGTTTATCTAAGAATGCGTAGAGCCTATTATAAACAACTCTCTCTAATAACTTTGAAAAACTTGACAAAATTGAAATTGGTCTATAATTACAAACATTCATAACATTATCTTTTTTATGAACAGGAACAACTTTAGCAAGCTTTAAAGAAGAAGGAAATACTCCAGTTACCAGAGAGAGATTACAAATATGTGCCAGGGGGACTAAAATCAGCCCAATGACCTGTTTCAAAAAGGAAGTACTTATCTCATCGTGCCCGCAAGAGTTACTATTTTTCAATGAAAAAACAATATCAAGTATCTCAAACGAATCCACAGGCTTAAAAAAGAGAGTACGCTGTATTTACATGATGCACGATAATGACCCTGTATTATTTGTTTTATAAAACAGGCTCAACCACGGATTGTTTTATTTTGCTAGACTATTGAAAACAGGCTCTCCACAATTAGTAACCAAGTCTATCTACTCTCTAGAGTGTGAATTTATTAGGAATTTACCAAATTAAACATCACTAGATTGCACTCGCTTCACTGAATTTGACTCAGCTCAGCAGATCAATTGCAGTCGCCGAAAATCCGAACATTTTCCCGTTAAAAGTGAGAATTATCAAAGAATTGTATGCATTTCCATTCCAAAACTTCCCAATATTTAACCACATACCATATAATTTACGAATCTGCTAAGATTGATTTACTACAGAACACATTATTTACAGAACGAAGCATTTTCCATATTTTCTTTTTATCACTAACGTTACTGAATTTACCAGAGCCGTTTTATAAAACAGAATATCACGAGCATGGACAAGCTATATGATTGCCTTGTTATACATTTAAAAACATATTATTAGACCTCGTTATAATGAGGTGTCCAACTATTGAAAGTTACGACGATATTATAAAACAAGAAAATACAATTTAGTTCTAGTCTGTGAAAATATGGACTTAAGTGGAATTATATTGATTTTATAGCGCTCACAATAACAAACGGTCGCCACGACCGTTTAGTTTCTATATAAAATGTAAACTATCACCAACTTAATGTACTTATATTGCATCTCTGTGGTTCATGGAACATCATAATAAACTTGAAGATACCTGCAAAAAAAGAAACGGGTATCCGACTATTCTGGGACCCATTCTAAAATCAGCTTACGATTAAAATCATTATCACCGCATACGAATTCGTGTGTTAGTCTTCTACAACCAACCGTTCCTCATTATTTCCAATAACGAGGCCTTGTCTCGAGGCTAGGTTCGAACATAGCGTGCAAGCGATGAACCCGAGTGACTGGTTAATGTCCTCAATTTCGTTTTGTAAAATTGAAAACATAATTAATCACAACACCACAATCTATAGATTCACCCTCACGGACCCCCCCCCCCCCCCCCCACCTCCACCCATCTCCCCCACCCCACGACTGCACCGATCATGGCTACACCAATCCATGGACGCGAGATTGAAACTGATGATCGGACTTTCTCCAAATTCGCGGAGTGATATCTAACTTTCAAACATTGCAGTTGAATCGACCAAAGCCAATTGGATTCGATACTAGAGGATAAAGACGCGCGCTAAAGCACACTTTCCTGAAAGCAGCATGTATATATAAGTGCTCTCTCAAATCTTGATAAGCGGTTGTTACCTCTGTTTGTTATCGTATTTTCTGGCTATATTTGGGTTTGAATTGTACAGCCCGAGTTGACATGTGTTAATCCTACAGACAGCAACCAGTTTGCGGTTTAGTGACGACTAAATAATTAGTGAAAATGGTCAAGATATCAAAGAGAGTTTGTGATTTCTTGCTAATTTTTGTTTTGTGTCTGGCAACATTTTTCGACGTGTCATCATGCCAGTTCCAAGGTGAGTGTTATTTTTCACCATTCATCATAATACATAATATTTAAAATAGCTTTAAAGCAAATTATTTCAATAACACTGAGTGCGATATATTTAAGCAGTTACCTATGCTTATATTGTAGAACACGATGTCAGTGTTTTATAGTCTTCTCTCCTTTTGTGGTCGTGTGTAACTCGGATTTGTTTACAACCGCGTGTAATCATGGCGTAACCTGAACAAGTCATATACAGAGTGAGTCAGAAAAAATTTCCCATCATTAAAAGTTGTCTTGTTTGAAGTATGAACATTATTCATGTGTTTATGATATGTCTTGGTAGAGTTGTCCTCCCAGCACATTTCGGTACCCTTTTCATTTAAATCTCTGCACGCATGACTGAACAAAAGACAATCTTTAAAAGACTGCAAAATCTCACTTGCGCCAAGTTGTTGGGTGAAGAATAAAACAGTGTTTTCAACAAAGACAGTCAGACACACATAAACAAACACAGACACACATACGCACAGTAAAAATTATTTCATAATGCAGTGTTAACATTTCCCCTTTCTGATTAAGCATTTATTTTTAACAAGATCGCTGAATATTTAAGCGGCAATTCCCTGACAATCGTTCCCCTAACCATTTACCACCACCACCACCATCATCATCATCAAGTGCACATAAATCCAATGTGCTATCTCAATACGTTGGTACAATAACAATCAAAATGAATCTTGTTTATGTCTTTTGTTGGTTAACAATGGCAATTTACAATGGATAACTGTGCTTTTGTTGTACTTGCCACCAAAGGGCTTGCCTGATTTGGCAGCAGTTAATTATGTTGAGCAGTTGAGCCCTGTTTGAGTAGGACAGTTACTGGAATTAAGGTTCGTCTTCAGATCACCCCGCAACAAAGATCATTTTTGGTCACTAAGTATGCAAGAGTGTAAAATAAGTTTTGCAAGGGTTATGCCACTGTTATCACAATGTTCGGTGTCCCAGCAGTAAAAGTTATGAATTCTTTCACAATTTGTTTTATTCCTCACCTAGCCACTTGGTGTGATTTTGCAGTTTTCTAAAGATTGTCTGATGTTCAGTCATGCGTGCAGAGATTCAAATGAAAATGGTACCGAAATATGCTGGGATGATAACTCTACCAAGACATATCATAAAACCCATGATTAAATGTTCATACTTCAAACAAGACAACTTTTAAAAGATGGGACATTTTTTTCTGACTCACTCTGTATATTGACTTACACTTTGATTATTTTGATATTAGTTGTTATCGAATCGAAAAGTATAAACAGAGTGTCCCCCCAAAAAAAACCACCGGATTTCATGGCAGAAATTTTCTGTCATAATGAATAATTACTTTGATGAGATATACATGAATAAAAAGCTATGTTTCTCTTCTTTCATTTGATGTACAACTTATGTCACATGATTCACGTATGACTGAATTAAAACAATGGAAATTGGTGTTACCAAAATTCCATTTGCACGCAGAAATTGCAAGTTTGGGTGAGTTTTTAGGGTAGTAAACGTACTTATTTTGAAAAAGGACAAACATTGCATAAAAAGTCATATTTTTATCTTTTATATGACACCTCATGCACAAAAAATTAATGATGTATGCCAGAGAACAAGTACAATGAAAACATGCCTTAGCAGTGACAATGTACTTAATGCATGCGTGAATTTACACAAACATGGGGATCAGGGAAAACATGGGAAACATGCTAGATTAGGAAAGTTACTCATTTGGGCTAAAATCAAGCAAGTTTTCATTGTACTCGTTCTCTGGCATAAATCATTTTTTTTGGTAAAAGCTTATGTTCCACAACTAACCAACCCCATTTGTTATAAAAGGAAAGGGTGTTCATAATAGAGATAAGTTAGATACAAGTACAAATAATCACATAAAATACAATATAATTTATTATGGTGTAAATATAAAGAAATACACAAATAAACACCTAATTCAGTTTGATATTTAACGCATCAATTTAATATTATATGTTATGTCTTGCAGAACATTATTTCCTGGGGGATGACGATTCCATTACCCTGTCAACAAATGATGTTGCTGACGCTTATCAGGCTGGAGATGACAATCCATGGTGGACCTTCAACACATCTGTGAACAGCAGTATAAGATTCAGATTTAGGGAATTCTCCTTCTATGGGTCTAGTGCCTTGGATATTGGAGATGGTCTGTCTACTGGAGCAAACACACGCTTAGTTCGGTTCTATCATTACGATCCCCCAAGCGATGTATTGTCCATATCGAATGCTGCATGGATACAGGCGTCGGAGTTAACTTTGGGCTCGCCGCATACATCTTACTATGATCTCGCTGTCGATATCACATCAACTCCTGTGACACGTATGTATAACCACCTTCATAAAAGTACCCGATCATAGAGCATACTATTGGCAATAAGATTCTGTCTGTTCTATTATGCATTTTTGTTAGACTATCGTTATTTTTCAAAATTATTACTAGACTTAAAACTTTATCGTTGCTTTTTGTGATTTAACTGGCATGAGTTGCAGAGGAATATTGTACAATGCCATAATACTTCTTCATTAACACTATGCAATTTAGCTGAGGAGAATATGTTGAGATTTTCATTCTTGTGTCCACACATTTCATTGACTATTACACTACTCCTACTGTGTAATAAAGGGACAGCTCAGTTTTAAATTAGAGGCGCTTCAAAAATGTATTTGTTGTTGTTGAAGTATTGGAAAACTAAGTGTAAATTTTGAATTAGCACACAATTCTAAAGACATAATTAACTTTGTTTAATCATAACGGTTTAGAAATACCTGAAATATCCATGAATATATCCGATTGGAATACATATTGGGGAATAACTTTTGATCAATACTAACTATTTATAAAATTAATACTAAACATTTTTCAAAATGTACAAATTAAGTAACTTTGTTGAAATGTGCACAAATTGACGAAGGGTTGATACAAGGTGTATTGATATGATATGATAACGTCCACCGAGTGATGTGTCAACATTTTATGGTAAATGAATATGATATGACTGAGTAATAGGCAACAATTCAAAGTAAAATTTGCTAACTCATTGCACTTTCTTTGTGCACAGTTTAAATTCTCCCATGAAAACCGAAACCTGTATCATGCTTCTATACATATAACAAGGTATGTGAAACTAGCCAGAGTTATATGTAAGAATTGCGGATTCTAACAATGTTACCATGGTAAATGGAACTATTTTAATTAATGTATAACGGGTATTTTATGTAGCAAACTTGGATGTACATCGCAAATTGTCCTCATTGGATCAATTGCGAGCATTTATAAAAATGGCAGCCAGTGTGTACAAGTTATCACTTTATCTCCAGAATTACTTAACGGGTTGACATCAAACTTGACTATATGCTAAATGTAATTTGTTATGGTAAAATACTAGTAGCCAACAAAAGCTCTGTAATTAATGCTTTTAGAGGTTACAGTCCCGGGGGGGTCACTCTCATACACAAGTGCTACCCACCCGTGTCACACCTTTTAAAAAAAGAACCCTAATGGGCCAAAATGGCGTATCGCACCTTTTTAAAAATGGACCCTAATGGGCAAAAATGGCGTATCGCACCATTTCTGAAATTTACCCTAAATGGCGTATGTATCGCACCTTTTCTGAATGGAGCCTAAAAGGCGTAATGCACATTTTAAAGTTAACACCCCTTAATTGTTAAAATGGCATAATGGTTTTTAAACCTCGACTCGAGTGACGCAAAATGCTTAATTTACCTTTTTGCTGAATACTATACGGTAAACCCATAAAAGAAAAAAAGTGTTTGAATCTAAATGACTCGACATCAGGTCGTGCCATCCACCATCCGGTCACCGGTCATGGGGCCTGGGCGATGATTGTTGACAACGTCAAGGATCCATCTGGCTCAAGTGGCAGCTCGATAAAGGCATCTGGATCGGCTCATCCTCCTCATGGACATGGTTACTTAGAAGTGCACTCATACATCGGCTCATGACCATGGCCATAGCATGACCCATGTCACTCAGAGGGTTCAACGGAGTAGACCCACCATGCCCACACTCGGTGATGTCAGTGACTCAGCTCAGTGACACAAACAATCAATTTGAATAATCTTTTCAGCCTAGAAATAGAATTGCAATTCTACAAGAAACAACTGTTATTTATAATTATATTGCAGCTAGGAAAAGTTATCTCTCAGTCTCAGTAAAAGGAACTTTGTATCCTTCAATAATGTGTTTTAAATAGTTAGTTTATATAACTGATATAATGGGTGCTCCAGAATAATTATCAGCCCCCAGGCTCAGCGGAAATTACTGTATTCGATCGCCCAGATCGCCGGGCTAGAGTCAGTGGCACTAGGCCTCTACCACCAGTTCAGCTGTAATTTATGCAAACACATTCGTTGCCACCGTTTATTACTATTTTACTTACGGGCCCGTCTCCATTGTATTAGATACAAAATGTATCAATAAATGCCGATTCTCGGTTGGTAAATGACTCCTTGTCCTTCGAAGGCTTCATCCTAAAGTCGTATAAAACGCTCTTTCATGGCTCTGATCTGACGCGTCGCAGCTTCGAATATATTCAGATCACTGGAAGTTTATGCTGAAAATACCGTCTGAACTAGCGACCAGTGTGATGCATGTGAACAGCGCACCGCATGTAGCGCACTTGTTACGCGTATACACGCACACAACATTCATGCACACATATATTACAGCCGCAGAAATAAAATTATTTGAAAACCAAGTACTGAGCTACGGTAGCTAAAAAGGGACCTCTTTTGTAGAAAAACGTCAAAACCTGTAAACCTGAAAAGGTACCCTTTTTTAGGTTTTTGTGCGATCAGTGCTTGAAAAACACCCCTTTTTAAGGAAAACGTCGACGACGCCGTATAGCTGAAAATGATACCCTTTCGACGCTTTTTTCTGACGCGGGTGCGTAGCCAGTCATGTTGGGAGTGACCCCCCCCCCCCCCCCGGGGTTAAAGTCTAAGATTTCATAAATTTGCGTTCTAGGGACAGCCATCTTTGATTCTAGGGCGTTGCCAATAATGGCACGTGCAAATGGACATCTCATGCCAAATAGTCCTATGACCTTTGACCCCACAACATAAAATTGTTCCACAAACAACATTATGTTCCACGTACACGCATTTACACGTCAATTCTGTTAAGTAATTCCGGAGATAAGCTAACAAGTAACAACCTTGTTAATCCTGGCGGCCAATGTAAAAAATGACCACCATTTCTCCAAGGGTGCAATTTCGCGTTGGGTTCAACATCCAAGTTTGCTTAGAACAGGGTACATGTTGATACATGTTGGTCAACCGTTGTGCTTTCCAGCAAAAATGCAAAATTGGTCAGGTAAGTCGCTGGGCTACAGGAAAATATAATTAATTTCTTCAATTACAGATACAATGTTGGAGGAGGACACTAACTTTGTCATTCAAACGCCAAACCATCCAAACACCTATCCGAATAATGCTTTCGACTTATGGAACATGCAAGTACCAAAAGGTCTCTCTGTATTGGTCGATGTAACGCACTTTGACACACAGTCGGGTGGAGACTTTCTGTTCTTTAGGGATGGTGTTGACAAGTTTTCGATCGCGGGTGACTTCTGTAACAAGTGGAAATGGTTCAGCGGTATTCAAGAGCCAGAAAGCTTGGGACATGAGCTTACTCCCATGGCGTCGTCATTCATGATCATTTTCATCAGTAATGGTTACAGTAAAAGTACAGGATTCTCCATACGGTTGCGTGCTTTTAGGTCTCAGAACAGGCTTGCCTCTTCGAGTACGAGTCGTAAGTATCCTTGTCGATTTACTTATTAGGGAAGACGTAGTAGTTTGTACTGTAAATGTATTCCTTGTACGAACGTACCAGTATGGTTACAAGTACCAGTGTATTATATAATACATTAAACAAGGTAACTAATCTCATTTGAAGTAAATTATTTTAATATCGATTAATATCAAAAGGAGATAAACACTACATTTGCAAGATTAAAAATCTTGCTCCTTTCTTATATAAGGAAAATGTTAACAAAGAATATTTTGAATGAATGCCGTTTTGACCAATAAAATGAATAAACAGAATCTGATTTAATCTTATTGTGAACATTCAACCGGATAAATAAGCTCTAGGACAATTCACATACCTCAGACAGCTGCGTTAACAATCAGGAATGTTCCTTCCTATGAGAATAGCATATTAGAACGATAACAATACCTGAATACATTTCTCGTACGAGTCCCGTTGTTAATTAAATGGATATTAGTTTACACCACGCATTTGTTGTATGGATGTTTGCCGTTCTAGTAGAGAGTATCTTACTGGAAAAAGTGTCTGGAGACATAGTCGTACCCATGATTTAGCTTCATTCAGTGGCGTAGTTG
>JBAMJV010008562.1:0-58224 GCA_037951105.1 Echinarachnius parma
GCCTGCCGCTGTTCTTTACTGGGTGACAGCGCCCTCTTTGAGAATGCGGCAACTTTCTTCAGGAGCGACAGCCTCTCAGACTGGGGCTGCGCTGGCTTTGAAGCCTTTTCTTCATTCTGAAGTGGACAAAAAGGTAAAGGTTAATTTTATTTTATTTTATTCATTTCCCATTTTTAGCAAATTTAATTTGATTTTATTTATTTCCACATTTCCAGCAAATTATCAAACAATCAATAATCTAACAATTTTGAACACGATTTCTTATGCACAATGCAGTAAATAATCTTGTTCATTGTATCTTCTATCATTAGAATGGGAAAAAAGATAATATCATCAAGTGAAAGTGATAAGGTCATAAAATAATTGTTTTTGTCACAAACAAAGATCATCATTTCAGTGCTTGATTTCAGCTTAAATGGATAACAAAGTAAATAGAATTCTAACCTTGACTGCCTTGCTAGCCTGTTCTTCATCCTTGAGTTTCAACATGAGTGACCTTGTGTCAAATCTCTTCAATGGCGCATCCCTTCGTTCAAGGTTTTTGCGTAACTGCTTATCCAGTGCCTCCCACATGTGGCTGCTGGCATCACTGCCCTGCCTCTTGTCCCGACGCCCCTTCTGTAACAAGGTTAATTTGTAGAATGTGGTTAGATTTTAGAGTTAAGGAATTCTGATTTCAATTGAAAAGTTGCTTTTTTTCCAAGCCCTCAAATGCAATGTATGTTTTTGTTCTAGTGACTCCCACATGTGGCTGCCTGCATCACTGCCTTGCCACTTATTATGACCCCCCCCCCCCCCCCTTCTGGAGCAATTTGCATTCTGGGATCTGACAATGTTACCAAGTACAGTTTTCCTTTAATAAAAGAATATATGTAGATTCAATAAATACAAGATATTTAACCAAAATTATAATAATAAGCATTCAACATCTAAAGGAATAATTATGATATCGCATAACAATTTCACTGCTTACCTTAGCGAGGAAAAGCTTAGGAACATATCGATTCCCGAGGTCATTTGCTTTGATGCAAGCCAGGCGACTTCCTGCCAATGTCTGGAATGAAAATGAAAAAAAGTGGAAGAGATAATAAAATGTGCAGGTCTGTGGCTACCTTTTGGTTGCTTGCTCCCTTGTGAGTTGGATTATCTATTAAGCAACTCAAGTCATTAGCTTTCATTAATGTAATTCCAATCCCTTTTTGAATGGGACAATGTCAATCATTTTGGTATTCCTAACTTCCTGACTGAAGCGCAAGTCTGTCAAAAAGTAGAAACTTAGAAAGTCATATCTTACGTACGTTTGTAACAATAATTTCAACATTAATATATATAATGACCATGACAAGCTTGTACTGTATGTTAAATTGATACATGAATATAGATTTTATAATAAATATTCAGATAAAGGAAGATTATGCTATTCATATAAATTTGAAGCGATTGTTTGTGATGTCGTAGAAGGAACTGCAGATGAGCTTTTGACCGGGATGTCAAACTCACAGAAAGTGCTCCCGCTCAAAGGCAGTGTGTGATGATACATAATGATGATGATGATACAAACTTGAATGTTTTTTAAATAACAAATTACAAGTCAGTACCTCGATAACAACTGTTTTGCTTGTGTCTATCTTAGTGAAGGGCAGATATCTCAGAATATGCTTCTCCAGTTTGAGCCTGATGAAGCAGAAAGTTCCTCCGAGAAGGAACTCAGCAAGTAGATCCTGGATCTCTAGCTGGAATGG
Organism: Echinarachnius parma; assembly: GCA_037951105.1. Taxonomy (NCBI): domain Eukaryota; kingdom Metazoa; phylum Echinodermata; class Echinoidea; order Clypeasteroida; family Echinarachniidae; genus Echinarachnius; species Echinarachnius parma. Next base: position 1,743 of record JBAMJV010008562.1, read on the forward strand.
GTCCTGGGTCAGGTTCTCGATAATCTGGATTTGAAAAAGTAGGGCACACATATAGTTTTTATTAGGACTGACATCATTATCATCATAATCACTGCCATAAAACTATCACCATCATTACCATCATTATCACCATCATCACCATCATCACCACTACCATCACTACTATGAACATAACCATCATTATCATCATAACCGTCATCTTTGTCAGTCACCATCACCATCATCATATCATCATCATCATCATCATCATCACCATCATCTTCATTATCAACATCATCATTACTGCCATAACTATCTCTATCATTACCATCACCACCACCACCACCACCACCACCACCACCACCACCACCACCACCACCACCACCACCACCACCACCACCACCACCACCACCACCACCACCACCACCACCACCACCACCACCACCACCACCACCACCACCACCACCACCACCACCACCATTATCATCATCATCATCACTACATAACTATCTCTATCATTATCACCATCACAATCACCACTATCATCATCTTTATTACAATCATCACCACCATCATCTTCATGCTTCTGTGGTTACCTTTCTGTTGAGGGTCACATCTTTGAGAGTGACCACAGCTAGGTGCAGAAGGCCAAGCTTGAAAGGAACTGCCCCGTCTCTGACCAACAGCTGAGGTATGAGCCCCTTGCTGATGACTGGCTGGTAGCAGCGGCCTGACAGTCCATCAAACAGAAGGTCATCTAATGATATCAGATATTTATTCAAACAGGTAATAAATGAAATATAATAGAAATAATAGTAATAATTTTAACCCATTTAAGACATCAGATGTTGGTATCCCATGCAATCTCCATAGACTCCAACCTTAGTATTTGCTGGACCATGGGTAAAAAGAATCTTTGCTGATTTAGCTGCAACTAGATGGCCAAAATTCTGATGGCTAGAAAATGATTTCATGCTACTGCCAGAAGTTTTTTTAAAAAAAACATTTACTGAGAGGTATTCTAAAGATCTTCTGAAGATATTTTCTTCATAGGTGTGTTTTTTTCAAACTCAGAAACAGTTTACCTATAATTCAAAATGCAAATTAAGGGCCATTTTTAACCCTGCTCTCCATTGAACTCCATTTATGAAACAATATATGGATTGTTCTATTTGCATACATTTTCATTAGGATAAATAAAATGATGAACTCCTTTTCTTCAGGATTATTTTTAGCCCTTTGGGTAAAAGAGTGGATTGCAAACAAAGAAAGGACTCACCATACTTGCTGGCCGTTCTATCCCTCAAGAAGTGGGTGAAGACTGGGCGGTGGGTGCGAATCTGGTCCACAACCCAATTCTCATGACCTCCTCCAGGCTCTGATGAGCTTCTCCTCCTCGTGTCCTCCCCCATCTCTTTCTCTTTTTCTTCCTTCATCCCCTTCTCCTGCTGGAGGCCTCCTGGCAGAGTGATCCAGGGGACATCCTGCATCTCAAAGGCCAGGTGGAGACATGGCTCCACCTCAGGGTTCACGTTGAGAAGGTGGAGAACAGTGCCCGGGTAGTATACCATGATGTACCCATCTGCAAAAGAATATCAAATTTTCTATTGAATTAATGTTTTAAACATCGAGGTAAATAAATGTTTGTGTATTCAGTGAAACAGTAAAATCTTTGTATTATCAGTGAAACATTAAATGCAACGCTGATACTGTTTAATCAAATTGAAACTTTCATGAAATTACAATAAACCTGCGAGGTTTAAGGTATTGAATTAACAAATTAAATATTAACCTACCAAGGTTTTACAGATCATATAACACTATCACATATCTTGGGACCATGGTCTACAAGTCAAAATGTTAATGCTTCTCTAGATGACTACAACTCGCTTTTAAATAAATACTAAGTACTCATTAAGAGCAACATGTCAATGCTCAAGGCATTGCACATATTTATCATATGATCACAACTTTAAACCCAACTCACTCAGTGGTGCAAAGAAGAGCTGCATGCGCTTGGCCACGCTCCGCTGCACCTGGGGGATGCTGCACTGCAGGACCGTCTTGTGATGTAGAACGACCACGGTGTAATGGACCTCCAGGACCTCACTCAACGTCCTCTTTAACCTTGCCGCTCCGGTGTGAGTATCATCCAGGTTGATCTTTAAGCTTGAAGTTTGACCAGTGTTTGACTGATGGGTTCTTGAGCCAGGCCAGTTGGCTTGACCCCGTGTCCTGGTCCGAGTGACATCGGCAGAGACATCGAGGCTGAGGCTGAGGGAAAGGTCAGACATTGGGCTGGAGGGGGAGGTTGCCACCCCCAATGCTGAGCTATCAGGTGATAGTGGGGTCATGGGTGACATCGCTGCATTGGCTTTGGACATTGCAGATGAAGCATTATCACCCAGCCGGGATTGGACGGTCCTTGCTGCTTCATCCTCTAGGTTTAAGCTGTCTGGTCTCCTCGGAATGGGAGTCACCTCACGTGACCTTTGACCTAGGGAGGCTTTACTGTGACGTCTGGAAGATGGCCTGGAATTGGCAAGTCTCTTTGGTGGCAGCTGGTAGCAAAGACACATGGAGCCCCCTGGCTGGCTGATAACATACATGTTGATAGATTTATCTGGAAAATCATGCAAACAAATTAAAAGGTGCCAAACCATTAGAGACTATCTGATTTTGGCAACACATATTTCCAGAAAATGAGAACCTAACTACACATTTTACTCAGGACACGTATGAAATAAATGTTACATTCTACACAATTAGAACAATTATTGTTAAATTGAATTATTATTGTTATCATCTTGTACTGATTCCTTCAGTTTTTTATAGTATAAACATTTTTTTTTTTACAAAAATTACCCCTTTTATGCTCCTTGAAAGTTTATAGTTATAGATTATGCAATACTCTTCAATAATTCACATTAACTTATAGAGCAAATAAGTACAAAAGATATTGCTCAGTAATAGTACTTACCTGATGTAGTGTTCTTTAGTGATGGCAGTTCATATGAATACCTACAAGGGAAAAGGGGGAAACAAAGTACATACTCGATCATACTCTATTTTATATCATTTGTTAATTTCATGGAAGTTTCAAACCAAAATCAAATTAAAAATACATTTTAATTCATTGTAGATATATGTTTTAACAGTGGCACATAAAATAATCATTCTCTACCAAAAATTTCAAATTATTACCATTTCCCTACGTTTTAAATTCTTTCCCGAAAATAAATGAATAAATGAATTAAGGAAAAGGTATTATGTTTCATGCATTAACTAAAAATCGAGAGTTGAACTTTAAACTCTACTATCAATATGCAAATTTGCATGTTGTGTTTACAGAGATTTATAAAGGCATTTAGCTAATATCATCAAGGATGCTTCAAATACATTGAATTCAATTGAATTCCATAATAATGATATGCTCAATTTACATATCGCCTTATATGAATTGATTTATCATCCTCTCTAAGCACTTTTCAATTGAATATACATGTTAATATTCCTTGAATAATGCAATAATTACACAGAAAATTGGTTTCCACTCGGTGGTTACACTATAACACATGATGAAAATAATGCAAACTGATATCAAACAAACTGTATTGGTTTACCTGCTGGAAGGTAGCTTTATATCTGGTGGCAGATCCATTTCCATCTATCAGAGGTAAAGAAAGAGAAAAGCTACAATTCTGAGCCATTACTACTATAACACTGTAAACGTGGTAATGTTCGCGATGCATTAATTTTCGCGGATTTTGCGCTGATGTCAGCGTCCGTGAATATCAAAACCCCCGAATATAAATGCGCGTTTTGCAATGCGTGTAAACACTTGCTCGGCCGCGAAATTAATTGTTTCTGTTTTCTGTGTTTCTGTTTCAGCACGAAATATTAATCGCGCGAAAATAACAACGTTTACAGTATTTGAAAATACACAAACGGGTGTATGGTCCATTCTGGACTGGTCCCGTTAATACCTGGCTAGGCTCTATAGAGAAAACATGTTATAGCAAAATCAATCCGTCCAAATTTATAATGAAAAGAGGTTTTAAGAATACTTGATTCTTTTTTCTTCTTTCTGCCCTGTGACCCTTGACCCATGATTTGAAGAGACCTAAATAATGGTATCATTTCCTGTTAAATTAAACTCTGCTTGTCTTTTGCCTATAATAGATAAAGTCCAAACTTGGTGGTTACTGTCTGTACAACTATGTTTCATTCAAACATCTCACCATCATGGTAAGAGCAACCCGTGACCCTTGGCCCGTGACCTCCAGGCATCTGAAGGACTGGTTTTGGACTCTGCTCCTCTTTGAACTATGATAACGATTATTTGACCCTTAATTTGTAAGATATATATATTGAACAACAGTTTTTCGTCTAAATATCTCACCATCTTTGTAAGAGAAATCTGTGACCCTTGACCCGTGACCTCCAGGCACCTGAAGACTGGTATGATTTCCTGGTCACTGGGGGCAGGGGCTCTGCTCCGTTGCAGCACCACAAACAGGCGCTGGGCGGGTGCGTCCCACTGGGCCCATAGGAAGCGACTTAACACTGGCTGGGCATCCGGGGGCCCGCTCATCACCTGCATCGAGAATTGGAGTCGAAAAGTAGTTACAATATGGGAACAGACAAAAAGGTGTATGAAAACTCAATTGCTTCATGTTTTACTACAGTAGATAGGCCCACTAAAAGATGCTTGGTGGGGGCGTCCCACTGGGCACAAAGGAAGCGACTTAACCCGTTGCTTACGGGAACCGGCTGGGCTATGTACAAAGTATATGGGGATTTCAGAATCTCGAAGTGAACGGGTTCACACTGGCTGGGCATCCGGGGGCCCGCTCATCACCTGCCAATTCATAATTAGAATGGAAAAGTAGTCACCATCGAAACAGACAATTATAAATCACACAAATTAGATAACGACTTGCTATGATTCTTCTTCTTCCTTGTTTTAGCAATAAAACAATCAACTCCTCTGTCGCTTCAACTTGTTGGTGATGTGCAGGATGCGATGTTCTGATCAAACGGGTTATCGGCCTACTAGCTCTTTTAGAAAAGTAAACTATATATCGGTTCTTACTCTAAGTTAACTAGGCCAACAGGACTACACTGGACTAATTACGATCTGGGGGACAGCTATATGAGTGACAGGATTTATGTAATCTTGGCAACAAAATGCAAAGTCCTCAGTTTTATTCTTGTGAACTGTAAATCTTTGCTGACTTTAACCCCTGTGCAACTTATCTAGAGATAGAGCTTACGATCTTATAACAGGGTAACATTAATTATTTTGTTACATTAACCAGAAGATGATACCTTTAATTTGGTAAGGATATGCAATAATTTGTGGATACATACCACCCTGTCGTTGCCGATTCTCGCAATGGGAACTCGATACAGGCCAATAGCTGTAAAGATAGAAAGGATCAAATTAATGATGGATGGCAATACTATGGTGTCACAATTGAACTGTGCAAATATTTGTACAGAATAATAATTCAAGGTTACATATATCTATGCAATCTGACCCATATTAACCAATATTAACCTATATATTGCCTATGGGAACCTGGTGAGTCCTGTATTAAATCCATTGGGGCTGCAAATCTAGTCGGGAACAAGGGATTTTGATGAAAAATAATTGAAATGTTTAAAGGATGTTTAATAAGGGAATATTTTAAATGTAAAAAAGATGGAAACAACAATTCTTCTTGAAGTTCTAGTGTTTAGTATCAATTTGATGTATTAGTATGCTATGTAACACAAAAACTGAGTACAAGTAAGGGTAGAAAGATTTGGAATGACAATATACTCTCGCCCCCAAACACCCCCATTGCCTCATTATTACTAGCTACACCTTCACTTCATGTTACTTTACCCCCCCCCCTTTATCAGAACCTGGTGTACTGTGTATTATCTCCTTACATTCTCTGTGAAGGAAGACCAGAAGCCTGCACTCTTTAGGTCCAGAGGATGTCCCGTCCACTAGACCCTGGCCAGACCATGGCCAAAGGAACTGGACATGCAGCAGAGATGCTCGCTCCACGTTCAGATCAAAGATGGCGTGCTGAGGCTTGATCTCGGCAAGAAAGGCTCGGTACACTTCTGAGGAAATAATGAATAGTAATGGGGGAAGAGGTGTTACGAAGTAAACTGTTTAATTTGTTTTTAAACTAACTTTAATGGAGTAAAAATCTATCATATCAAAAAAACGTAATACATTCTCCATCATTTCCCTTTGTCAGACCTGTTTTAATTTTAAGAATGTTTTTATCATAAGAAACGATGTGTTCACTATTTGATATGTATATTTGAAGTTACAATATAATACAAAAACACTCTACATGTAAATTGTAGTCTCTTGTATGAGTAATATATGTCAAATTATCACGTTCTAGTGGCCCCAAACCTGAATCTGGTGGCCCCAAACAAAGGAAAACATTACAAATTCTGTTCTATTTCGTTGCCCATTCGGGCCAGTGGAATTGAGCATCAATGAAATGGGGTAGCTCAAAGCTAATTTTTAGAGGCCGCGGGCGAGCGATTTGTGCTAATTTCATGCAATGCCTACCTTGTTCTTCCTTGCCATTTGCACTGGGTGTGGAGGAAGCAGCATCACCTGGCCTTTCAGGGGATGCCCTGGTTTCCTTGACAACATATGCCAACATACTGCCCTCTTGGTTGATGGAGCAGGATACCACAGAGATCTTACAGTCATGCACGAACAGGCACTGCCAGGAAAACAATACAAATTAATAATTTAAAATGTTATTATGAGCAAGATAATTATAGATGCTTAACATGATAAAGGTCTACAATTTTCTACCTCATCTGACTTGTCTCACTCCAAACTATGGTCATGCATATAGACCTCTGGGTTTTTGTTCTCGAAATAGTACATTCCGTTGCACTTTGCATCTATAGAGTGTATCTTGCCAGCAAACATTGCAGCCATTGTGGCAACATTTTGGGAATTAATGGTTGCTGTAGGGCAATTCCAAGGTAACAGCGTGACGGTAGGAGGGTGTTTCTCACGATGAAAGTCTAAATAACTCACAAAATAAAAATGTCCAGAACCAAATTTTGATATGCATCTGTTACCACTATCCTACTAATTATTTACAATAGGAAAGAAAATCAAAATTCCCACTGAATTATGAATTATGAATATCAATATCTGCGGTAACAGCGTGACGGCAAAAAGACATGGGTTTCTTACATGGTAAGAAACTAAGCAAACTCTGTGAACTACAGGAAAATTTTGCAATTTTATCACATTGATTCTTTGTACTAGACATCAAGCTAGAACATCCAAATAAAAATGTAGAAAAAATCCAATGTTCATAGTAAATATGATATCATAAACGTATCTGTGCACGGTAACAGCGTGACGGTAACAGCGTGACCTCTGAATTGTACATGTTATATATATGGGAGATATTGATGAGATGAATAAGATTATATAATTTTGATGTAGTCATCCAGAATCTATACAGAACTAGATGAATGGGTAATATAACCCAGATGCTCTGAAATGATGGTTCGCATGACACAAATTTGCAGCCTAGCGCCCTCTATTGATCAAAAATGTTTTTGGACAAAACTGAAATTCTTATCTTTTTCAGAATTTAGTTTGAGGAACCATCAAATATCAAACCCAAAATACAAACTTAATTGCAACAATGAAATATTAGACCTTTGACATCTGACCTTTGACCTTATTTCTCAAATTAGCATACAAATGTTTAATTGTATGTGGCACAGTGCATATCTACAAGTGATTGTTTCATGTAACATGATTTCAATGTCAGTAAGTTTTTGTGTTTGAATTGGTAATTATCAGAGTGACCTTTGACCTGTGCTCCAAACATTTTCATAGAATTTTCTTTTATCTACAGTACTCTTTCTAAAATTAATTCTGGCATTTTTTTGTGAGATAAAAAATAAACTACAATAATTTGACCTGTTGACCTTTGACCCCATGACCAAATTCTATAATCAGGTCATCTACTTCACTGAACGCATACCAGTATTAATTATCATGTCATCCTTCAAGGATTCTTGAAATATCTTGAGAATAATATATTGTTTGCATAATAATTAGCTGTGACCTTTGACCTTTGACCTCATGGCCCCAAAATGTATCAGATAATCCATACCTCTGAATACATGTCTAATGATGTCTTGTACAAAGTTTGAACAGAATCCATCCAACGATTCTTGAGATATTGCAAAAAAAAAGTAGGTTGCATCACGCTGTTACCCAAAAAGTAACAGCGTGACCAAATTGATATTGCTTAGATTAATTAGTGGTAAAAGATAATGCTGCTATTTACCATCCATAATATAGCCCTATGGGTGAATGAAGAAGAAACAAAAAATAATTTCATTCCCATTCATATTTTTCCAGAAATATTAAAAATACCTGTTTTTAGGGTAACAGCGTGACATATAGATGACTATAAATGAAACAGTCACTGAAGCAGAACAAAGAGCGAAAATGCCGAAATAGATATTTATCTGATAAATTGAAGTAATGTTCTTACCAACACTGAAAGAAAATTTTATGAAAACCTATTTTTGCAGCTCTTTTAAGCTTAATATTTACAAGTATATTTTGTGAAAATAATTGAAAATTAATTTATGCTAATTAATTCCTATGAAATAATAGTTTACGGCAAAAAAAAATTTGAACAAAATGCATTTCTGAATAGTTTAATCTTTAAGCTTTAATTTGATACCAAATATGTTATGATTCGATGAATTTGAAAAATGGGTGCTTATGTCAATGTTTGCTTGGAATTGCCCTGTATCATTGTACTGCTCAGTGTTTTTTTTTTGTGTGTGTGAAATACATGTGTCTTACACTCTACGGTTCTAAAAATGAGAGTATAAAAAGATCCACTTACTTTACTCATTTGCTCCAAAGTGTCGTACATCCCTATGTGCGTCACCTCGACATGACTGGACCCAATGGGCACAAAGTCGTCCCAGACATACAGCAAAGTTCCATTCCTCTCCTGGCCTAAGAGTTGCACAGTGATGTCAGCATCAGGGTGGTCTACACAAAGAAGAATTGATTAGAATTTTATATAATGTTGTCAAGACTTTAGCTAAGTGTTAATTTGATATCAATGCAATAGTAAGAGACGTACTGCAAGGACCATTTCATACATTCACATCTCTATGCAACTGGACCCAATTAACACAAAGTCGTACCAGGCATACAACAACTCCATTCCTTTCTTGGCCTAAGATTTCCAGATATTTCAGCATTGGGGTGATCTACAACAAAGTTTAAGAATTGATTAGAATTATGCATTGTCAAGACTTTTGATGAATGTTAATTTGATATCAATACAATAGTAATAAAGAGACTACAAGGACCATTCCATACATTCACATCTAGTTGTATGTGAACTCTACATGACTGGACCGAATGGGCTCAAGATCATCCTCTAGAGACATATTGTACAACAGCTGCTCCATTCCTCTCCTGGCCCAATATTTACCAAGTGATGTCAGCATTTGAGGTGTTCTACAGCATGTATAAACAAATTAAAAATGTTATTATGACTACAGATCACAACCACTGCAAACTAAACTGTCACCGATTTCCTGGACGTCACATTCGACATACCTACCCCACAAGAAATGTGAACAGTACTGCAAATCTGGGAAACACCCACCTGCACATACACATCACATCCAACCCCCCACCCATTATGAAAAGGATACCCAAATCCATAGAAACATGTCTGTCCAACACATCCAGTAACAAGGAGGGTTTCAACGACGCTATACCAGAGTACCAACATGCCCTGCACAAAGCCGGACACCAAGTCAACATTATAACCTACAACCCCAGGAATGATGACAGACATAGACAAGGAAAGACCCGGCAATAACAAAGGAAACGCAACATAACCTGGTTCAACCCACAATACAGCAAAAAGTTCACTGCAATAGTAGACCAGCATTTCCCAAACTTAGGACGTAAACTACACAAAATTTTCAAAAGAAACACACGAAAGCTAAGTTACAGCTGCATGGACAACATGGCAGCGATGATAATAGCACATACGGCTAGAATAATCAACTCTAACTGGAGCCAACCTGAAGAGATGTGCAACATACTGCATTTGGACAGAATCCATGATGCAATAGATAGGGCCACAGGAAGTGCATCTCACTGTGCCCTAACATCCTGCTACATGGCCAAACCTGTCATGACTTTGTCTGCACCTCTTGTGACACTGTAGCCATGGCCTTTACAGATGAGGAAGTAATCTCACCAACTAGAACAATAGCAAGGTTTCAGTGCAAGATCTACGAAATGGGGTTTTAGTAAGTACATGTACTTGGGCAAACAACAAATCTAGTTGGAAGGAAGCGCATATAAAGTGTGAAATAGAGAACAGGAATCCACAACCTCCTCTCACATGCAGACTATCTTAGTTTTCAATCTCTATTGTAATAAAGTTATTGAATAGTAAAATAAGGATATTAATCAAATATTTTCTTGAGCTATAAAGTTTCTTTATAGTCACCAAATTGTCAACAGTCTTACATTTTCTTCAGGGAGCAATTTAGCAAGTAAAAAGAATTCACTTGTTTTTAAAGGTGTTCACGGAGAAGGAGGACTGATGATAGACCATACAAGTATCTTACCTTTTCTTAAAGCATCACCTCTCCTGCTGAGTATGAATGGAAGAATGTCATCCTGGACATCAAATTTGCATTCTAGGTCCATTTTCGTATGAGGGTTGATGAGATCACTGTATCAGGTTAGATGGACGTTGTGTCAGCGCTAGAACTTTGTAGCTGGCAGCTAGTCATCTCAGGTAGTCATCTTGGGCAGTGATGATTTAAGCGATTGAAGCAAAGATCTCCTACATGCAGGCAATTGTGTAATTAAACTGGTTGCATGGCAAAAGATCTGTTTAAAAGAAATAAAGTACAAAACATTATTGTTTCAACAGACATATATATGTGCCTATCGATACATTAACCTTTCTTTTCTATATTGATACATGCATTCAATTATAACAGGCAAACACAGCTAGAGAGATTTGATGACCAAACAAAGCTCTCCTATTTATATCTCACCAGTGCCATTGCTCTATACCAGGGCTAATTAAATGTGCATATTGTATCAGGTAAAAGTCTTGTGCTATGTAGCTAGTACAGAGATGTTTTTTATTTTAAAAAAAATACCTTAACAGTCCAAATAAAGCCTCAGGGTGGATATCTCAGGCTCAGAAGCTCCTATATATACTGGATATAAAATAGGTTGAACTCCACAATCATAACTAAGAGCTGACCTATTACAGTTAATTCAGATCATGACCCTATCAACAATTTGTGTCATCAGAGCAGGCTGATAAGCAGAGGAAACAAGTCTGACCTTTCATTTGCGAACAAAACATGTTTACTCTTTTCTGGTAAATGTGTGTACATTCTGATAGCTGTACGTCTTATCCAGAATATCAAAACTACCGCTGCAGCCAGAAGTTCTTCTCTTTTCTTTTCTTTTCTTTTTTGTTGCTAAAAGTTTGCACATTATGCAGCAGATTACAACTATAATTAACAAAATATGTAAGCTGCATAAATAATATAGAAAACAAATTGACCAGACTATAAATATCAACTTAGAAATAGATTAGAATGAAACAGGATTAGACAGCATGAACAATCAATATTAGCCAATGGCCTCCGTATCAATTCAAGATCATCTCTAGTTAAGGTTATGCATCCCTTTTCAGTTAAATCAAGTTCAAGACCAATGCATGTTTGCATACTTATCAGTCTATTACCAAAACCTTGACCATTCTGTAGATCTACCTAAACTGTAAACACACAAATTCATTGATGGGTAAGAAATGCCCTAATATGCACATATTTTTTTCCCTGAATTACCTAGATTTGTTACAATTAAGTATTATTAGAGTCTAAGAGAGGACCCACTGGGCCGTATGCATAAAAACAAGCAATTGCTTGTGCTAGCCTTTTGCTTGAAACGGTATGCATGAAAACAAGCAATTGCTTGCAAGCAAAAGCATTTGCTTACCAAACAAGCAATTGCTTAAAACCGTATGCAGAAAATTCAGAATAAGCCCCCCCCCCCCCCCCCCCCCCCCCGTATGTGCCATTTGGTAGCGTTATCTGAGCTGACGCGCCTTAACGCTCCCAACGCACCCTTTCGGCAAAACCGGGGGGGCTTTGGACGAATGGTCGCGTTCCATTCAACGCGACGCGACGTAACGCGACGCTACCCACTCTTTCGGCATAAGCCCATGCATAGTGTGCTAGTAGGAAACGCACTGAGTGTGTTCAACTACATGCGTGCATGGTATAGGATCGCAGAGAGCGTGTCGAGATCGTGTCGAGAGCGTAGAGCAAATGGTCTCGTCTCATTGTTATGAGCTATTGTTAAAGATACACGGAGCGTGCACAGTGAATAGCGAGAAAAGTACGAGAACGCAGAGAGAGCGTGGCTTATGTGTGACGGCAGCATTAGGCAGTGCAAGCAAAAGGTTTCAGCACAAGCAAAAGCTTGTGCATATGAATTCAAGCAAATGCTTGAACTTGATCTTTTGCTTGACAAGCTCTTGCTTTTGCTTAAAGCAATTGCTTGTTTTTATGCATACGGCCCAATGTGTTATTGTCTTTAAGAGGGAAATCCATGATCAGAAAACCTTGAGTAATAATTTGCTGTTAATTCAATTATTTTCTTGCATTCTTGCAAATCATCCCAAAAGTTTTAAAACATGGAGCCAAAATACTGCCTTTCCCAACAGAAGACCTCCTGATAATCAGATGAGAAACAAGCTTAGTAAATGGAGCACTGAACATTTAAAATTATATAACCTATATTTCTACATCGCCTTAGTATTGATAGCATTAAAAATCAAGAACTAGGCAATAGCCGTAAAGTGTCTCGCCCACTTGCAAGCATTCATGCAATATTGGACCTCATTTGACCTTTGACCTACTTACATGTATATGACCTTTGACCCCAGAATATCATGGGAGGCCAATATAGGGTATTTACCAATCAAGTTTGGTTACAAACAGATGCAGGGGTGGAAAGTTATCAACCCTAAAAGATCTTTGCAGGTAAACCTTCACATTTGACCTTTGACCTACTTATGTGACCTTTGACCCCAGAAAGGCCAATATTGAACATCTACCAATCTAGTTTGGTTACAAACATATGCAGGGTTGGAAAGTGACCACCATGCGCTTCAGCGGGACCTTGATCGCCTTCATCAATGGTCTCTTACCTGGCAGATGAAATTCAACACAGAGAAATGTCATCTTCTACGGTTCTCACTCCGCCGAAACAACATTGAAGGCAATTACCTACTGGGCAATACTCAACTTACAGCAGTTCAAAACTACAAATACCTGGGTCTTACCTTTTCTCACAACCTATCCTGGCAAAAACACATTGATGGAATTGCATCGAAATCCAACCAAATGCTCGGGCTTATCAATAGGAATCTACGACGCTCTTCCCAGAAGATCTGACAACAAGCCTTCTTCTCCCTGGTTAGACCTCGCTTGGAATATTGTGCAACAGTCTGGAATCCATCTACAAAGAAGAGCATCTCAAAGATTGAAGCTGTACAGAGGCGAGCAGCAAGATTCGTTCTTCAACAATACCGCCATTCTGAGAGTGTGTCTGCTATGATTCAACAACTTCAATGGAGTACACTGGAAAGACGCAGACACATCTCCTGCCTTAGCCTCCTCTACAAAATTCAGAATGGCATGGTAGCAATTACACCTGACCAACTCCTCACACCAATGGCCCCAAGCATCACCAGACAATACCACCCAAATAAGCTCAAGCATATACATACTCGAACTCAGCTTTACCAGAATTCCTACTTCCCACAAACTGTAACAGCATGGAATGCGCTCCCCAATAATATCTTGGCTTCTACATCACTAGGAGCCTTTGCGGGAGCAGTTGCCTCAATCGGCAATTAATGGGACACCTCACCGGTTCCCCTCGACTCTACGTCCTGACTGATGGACCCTGTCGAGTACCCAAGTAGAAGTAGAAGTTAATAGACTCTTGCAGGTAAACTTTCATATTGGACCTCATTTGACCTTTGACCTACTTATGAGACCATTGACCCCAGAATATCATGGAGGCTACTATAGGGCACCTACCAATCAAGTTTAGTTTTAAATAAATGCAGGGTTGGAAAGTAAATCAAATTTGTGTAAGGTCACAGAAGACAGACAGACATTTGATTGAAGCTAGTGTTTCTAAAGATTTTAAAATCTCCCTGGGAGAATTCAGACTGTGTATAAAGTTAGTGCAACCAATGAAAATAGCAAATATCCCTTTTTACATTTTTGCTAATTACTCAGTCATACAACATTCATTTACTAACTAGTACAGAATTTTCACACATCACTCAGCAAACATATCACTTGTACTTGGAACTTTAGCAGTTCTTGTACCTCCTAATCCTATTACCAATAAACAGGTTGGGGTTTTCTGAATTTCTCTTTCATTCTCTTTTATACTTTTTCCTTCAAAACATTATCTTTAATACAGCTTTTTAAATTTATGTTTTCGTTATGTAATGCGCAGTAGAGCATAGGCGTATAGTGGCGGGTTAGGGTGTTCAAACACCCCCCTTGAGCAAAAATGTGACTGTTTTAGGTGTTCAAACACCCGCCTTCAAAACGGATCTACGCCACTGATTGAAGCTATATCAACCCCCTTGATAAAATCCTGGGCATGCGACAGCAGTAGAATATATTTACACTGCGCAATATTAAAGGGTACCACCACCCAAAAATAATAATAATTTTATAGAAAGGTAACATCTTTAGTATTCCATTCCTTCAATAAGTTCACAAAAATATGTTTTCAGAAAAAAATATATAATTGGAAAACGCATCACATTCTCAGCCATGCGGTCATGTGGTCTGAATGCGCAGACTATTATGCGAGCACAGCCAGCGGCACTCTATGCAGAGCGAACGAATCATCCGGGATTCTATTGACGTACGCGTAAATTGCATTGGCGCACTCGCAAATGCCTGGCCCGTGTGGAACCACGAGATAGCCGTGGTTCCGTAAGTGGTGGAAAATTAATTGCTTTGTTTATGAATTACACAACCCTTTGCAAAATGTTGGGTATCTATTTGATATCACAAAACGGTACCAAAACATATAATAATATGTTGTCCTTTGCCTGGTGGTCCCCTTTAATGTACATTATTGTTCTTATTATTAAATATCTAAAGACATTTATGATTGAAGCGTTTGGATTTTAAAGTCTCCCTGGGAGAATTTAAACTGTGTATAAAGTTAGTGCAATGATTAAACAAATATAACTTTTTACATTTTTACATTTTCACTCATTACTTATTTACTTGGTCGTTGATATTCATTTGCGATGGAATTTTCACACATCAATCATCAAACATATCAGATCACAGAAATCAACATTTTATTAATCCTTCATCAATTTTTGCACACCAACATGTTGCCTACTGTAGGTACCGTACTATGTCAACGACCCATGTCAACAGTCAACAAAGTTACCACTAGATCCAACACTCACTCAGGACCAGGGTCCAAAATTAGACTTCACGATTTCTAGCTTTCTTCCATTCAAGCATGACATTGACAGAATCATAATCAACTAGAGTTTTCAGTGACTTGTCTTCAGTTTCAGCCAGTATGCAGTACTAATAAAGACAACAATTTGATGAGTACTTCTAATTTTAGATTTCTCCACAAAATATCAAAATAATCATGAAAATTGCAAAAGTTGTCAAAGTTCAAACTATCACTATTTTGTATTTTTTACTCTTCTCTGATCTCTCCATTCTTGTCGTACCTATCTGTTCTTAGCTTAATTTGGAATACAAGACAACCTTTCAAAAAAAGTGATATGCCTAGTCTACTTACATATCTGGTTTCCAGCAAATATCGAGTGGTTGTTCGGTTCTGGCTCAGCTACTCGCCAATATGGACCGGGCTGAAGTTAGTTACTTTTTCCTTATTGGATATTCGATCGTTTACTTATTCGATATTCATTTACTTATTCGATATTCATTTACTTATTCGGTTTTTCGTCGTTCAACACACATCACTCGATCACGTAACTCAGGTGAGCGCTACCGCGGAGCGGTAGCGCTCAGGGTCGGGCTCATAGTGCCCCCGATTTTTTGCGGTAATGTGCACAATAAGTGTGCTTAAAATTATAGATATGATACGGTACTTACCACCGTGTAGATGATACATATGTTATGCAACTATGGGGTGGATCAGAATGATGATTTTTCGCTCCATTCCGCATCAAAATGAGTGATTTATGCACCTCCTCGACTTCTATCTGTGTTGTATCGCGACTTAGGAACGAGCGATGATCAGGCGAACGCGCGGGTACGGTATCCATTCATGTACCGCGCCCGCCGAATAGATGGCAGATCTGACTCGCGCGTTTAGTGGTCGTACGGTAATCGATCGTTCAGAAGTCGCGATACAACACAGATAGAAGTCGATGATGTGCATAAATCACTCATTTTGATGTGGAATGGAGCGAAAAATCATCATTCTGATCCACCCCATAGTTGCATAACATATGTATCATCTACACGGTGGTAAGTACCGTATCATATCTATAATTTTAAGCACACTTATTGTGCACATTACCGCAAAAAATCGGGGGCACTATGAGCCCGACCCTGAGCGCTACCGCTCCGCGGTAGCGCTCACCTGAGTTATCGATCACGCAGCCGTTATGCGTGCGTAGAGATTAGAGGGACCAGGTCCAGGAGCGGAGCTGCATGAGGCTAAGGGAGGGGGGAGGGGGGCGGAGGGGAGGGGGGGGGGGGTGGTCAATTGAACATATTATTCACGGACATGCATATTAAAAGGAAAAAAAGCAAGAAAACATAATTTATTCAAATATACGGTGCCCCAAAGTGCCCTAGTCCACATGGACCGGCGCGGGCAGCCACCTATATCAGGTGGTCAAACGATCATAAGAGGAACCCAGAATGGGTCAGCTTGACCCGGTCCATGTGGTTTAAGATGGTCAAATTGACCATTATTAAAGGACATGTATAATATTTAAAAAAATGAAAAAAACAAATTATCACTAAAATATATATAAGTGCCCCAAAGTGCCCTAGTCCACATGGACCGGGCAGCCACCTATCTCAAGTGGTCAAACATCATCAGAGGAACTCAGAATAGGTCAGCTTGACCCGGTCCATGTGGTTTGAGGTGGTCAAATTGACCGGTATTAAAGGACATGTATAATATTTAAAAATAGTAAATAACAAATTATCACTAAAATATATATATAAGTGCCCCAAAGTGCCCTAGTCCACATGGACCAGGCAGCCATCTATCTCAAATTGTCAAACATCATCAGAGGAACCCAGAATAGGTCAGCTTGACCCGGTCCATGCGGTTTAAGGTGGTCAATTTGACCATTAGTAAAGGACATGTATAATATTTAAAAAAAAATGAAAATATCAAATTATCAGTAAAATATATATAAGTGCCCCAAAGTGCCCTAGTCCACATGGACCGGGCAGCCACCTATCTCAAGTGGTCAAACATCATCAGAGGAACTCAGAATAGGTCAGCTTGACCCGGTCCATGTGGTTTGAGTTGGTCAAATTGACCGGTATTAAAGGACATGTATAATATTTTAAAATAGAAAATAACAAATTATCACTAAAATATATATAAGTGCCCCAAAGTGCCCTAGTCCACATGGACCGGGCAGCCACCTATCTCAAGTGGTCAAACATCATCAGAGGAACTCAGAATAGGTCAGCTTGACCCGGTCCATGTGGTTTGAGGTGGTCAAATTGACCGGTATTAAAGGACATGTATAATATTTAAAAATAGAAAATAACAAATTATCACTAAAATATATATATAAGTGCCCCAAAGTGCCCTAGTCCACATGGACCAGGCAGCCATCTATCTCAAATTGTCAAACATCATCAGAGGAACCCAGAATAGGTCAGCTTGACCCGGTCCATGCGGTTTAAGGTGGTCAATTTGACCATTAGTAAAGGACATGTATAATATTTTTAAAAAAATGAAAATATCAAATTATCAGTAAAATATATATAAGTGCCCCAAAGTGCCCTAGTCCACATGGACCGGGCAGCCACCTATCTCAAGTGGTCAAACATCATCAGAGGAACTCAGAATAGGTCAGCTTGACCCGGTCCATGTGGTTTGAGTTGGTCAAATTGACCGGTATTAAAGGACATGTATAATATTTAAAATTAGAAAATAACAAATTATCACTAAAATATATATAAGTGCCCCAAAGTGCCCTAGTCCACATGGACCGGGCAGCCACCTATCTCAAGTGGTCAAACATCATCAGAGGAACTCAGAATAGGTCAGCTTGACCCGGTCCATGTGGTTTGAGTTGGTCAAATTGACCGGTATTAAAGGACATGTATAATATTTAAAAATAGAAAATAACAAATTATCACTAAAATATATATAAGTGCCCCAAAGTGCCCTAGTCCACATGGACCGGGCAGCCACCTATCTCAAGTGGTCAAACATCATAAGAGGAACTCAGAATAGGTCAGCTTGACCCGGTCCATGTGGTTTGAGTTGGTCAAATTGAACGGTATTAAAGGACATGTATAATATTTAAAATTAGAAAATAACAAATTATCACTAAAATATATATAAGTGCCCCAAAGTGCCCTAGTCCACATGGACCGGGCAGCCACCTATCTCAAGTGGTCAAACATCATCAGAGGAACTCAGAATAGGTCAGCTTGACCCGGTCCATGTGGTTTGAGGTGGTCAAATTGACCGGTATTAAAGGACATGTATAATATTTAAAAATAGAAAATAACAAATTATCACTAAAATATTTGACCGATATTAAAGGACATGTATAATATTTAAAAATTGAAAATAACTAATTATCACTAAAATATATATAAGTGCCCCAAAGTGCCCTAGTCCACATGGACCGGGCAGCCACCTATCTCAAGTTGTCAAACATCATCAGAGGAACACAGAATAGGTCAGCTTGACCCGGTTCATGTGGTTTGAGGTGGTGAAATTGACCATTATTAAAGGACATGTATAATATTTTTAAAAAATGAAAATATCAAATTATCAGTAAAATATATATAAGTGCCCCAAAGTGCCCTAGTCCACATGGACCGGGCAGCCACCTATCTCAAGTTGTCAAACATCATCAGAGAAACCCAGAATAGGTCAGCTTGACCCAGTCCATGTGGTTTGAGGTGGTCAAATTGACCATTAATAAAGGACATGTATAATATTTCAAAAAAATGAAAAAAAAACAAATTATCACTAAAATATATATAAGTGTCCCAAAGTGCCCTAGTCCACATGGACCGGGCAGCCACCTATCTCAAGTGGTCAAACATTATCAGAGGAACCCAGAATAGGTCAGCTTGACCCGGTCCATGTGGTTTACGGTGGTCAATTTGACCATTATTAAAGGACATGTATAATATCACAAAAATTGAAAATAACAAATTATCACTTAAATATATATAAGTGCCCCAAAGTGCCCTAGTCCACATGGACCGGGCAGCCACCTATCTCAATTGGTCAAACATCATCAGAGGAACTCAGAATAGGTCAGCTTGACCCGGTCCATGTGGTTTGAACTGGTCAAATTGACCGGTATTAAAGGACATGTATAATATTTAAATATAGAAAATAACAAATTATCACTAAAATATATATAAGTGCCCCAAAGTGCCCTAGTCCACATTGACCGGGCAGCCATCTATCTCAAATTGTCAAACATCATCAGAGGAACCCAGAATAGGTCAGCTTGACCCGGTCCATGCGGTTTAAGGTGGTCAATTTGACCATTATTAAAGGACATGTATAATATTTAAAAAAAAAAGTGAAAATATCAAATTATCAGTAAAATAGTTATAAGTGCCCCAAAGTGCCCTAGTCCACATGGACCGGGCAGCCACCTATCTCAAGTTGTCGAACATCATCAGAGGAACACAGAATAGGTCAGCTTGACCCGGTCCATGTGGTTTGAGGTGGTCAAATTGACCATTATTAAAGAACATGTATAACATCAAAAAAATTGAAAATAACAAATTATCACTAAAATATATATAAGTGCCCCAAAGTGCCCTAGTCCACATGGACCGGGCAGCCACCTATCTCATTTGGTCAAACATCATCATGGAAACCAAGAATAGGTCAGCTTGGCCCGGTCCATGTGGTTTGAGTTGGTCAAATTGACCGGTATTAAAGGACATATATAATATTTTAAAATAGAAAATAACAAATTATCACTAAAATATATATAAGTGCCCCAAAGTGCCCTAGTCCACATGGACCGGGCAGCCACCTATCTCAAGTGGTCAAACATCATCAGAGGAACTAAGAATAGGTCAGCTTGATCCGGTCCACGTGGTTTGAGTTGGTCAAATTGACCGGTATTAAAGGACATGTATAATATTTGAAAATTGAAAATAACAAATTATCAGTAAAATATATATAAGTGCCCCAAAGTGCCCTAGTCCACATGGACCGGGCAGCCATCTATCTCAAATTGTCAAACATCATCAGAGGAACCCAGAATAGTTAAGCTTGACCCGGTCCATGTGGTTTGAGTTGGTCAAATTGACCGGTATTAAAGGACATGTATAATATTTAAAAATAGAAAATAGCAAATTATCAGTAAAATATATATAAGTGCCCCAAAGTGCCCTAGTCCACATGGACCGGGCAGCCACCTATCTCGATCAAGTGGTCAAACATTATCAGAGGAACCCAGAATAGGTCAGCTTGACCCGGTCCATGTGGTTTACGGTGGTCAATTTGACCATTATTAAAGGACATGTATAATATCACAAAAATTGAAAATAACAAATTATCACTTAAATATATATAAGTGCCCCAAAGTGCCCTAGTCCACATGGACCGGGCAGCCACCTATCTCAATTGGTCAAACATCATCAGAGGAACTAAGAATAGGTCAGCTTGATCCGGTCCACGTGGTTTGAGTTGGTCAAATTGACCGGTATTAAAGGACATGTATAATATTTGAAAATTGAAAATAACAAATTATCAGTAAAATATATATAAGTGCCCCAAAGTGCCCTAGTCCACATGGACCGGGCAGCCACCTATCTCAAGTGGTCAAACATCATCAGAGGAACTCAGAATAGGTCAGCTTGACCCGGTCCATGTGGTTTGAGTTGGTCAAATTGACCGGTATTAAAGGACATGTATAATATTTAAAATTAGAAAATAACAAATTATCACTAAAATATATATAAGTGCCCCAAAGTGCCCTAGTCCACATGGACCGGGCAGCCACCTATCTCAAGTGGTCAAACATCATCAGAGGAACTCAGAATAGGTCAGCTTGACCCGGTCCATGTGGTTTGAGTTGGTCAAATTGACCGGTATTAAAGGACATGTATAATATTTAAAAATAGAAAATAACAAATTATCACTAAAATATATATAAGTGCCCCAAAGTGCCCTAGTCCACATGGACCGGGCAGCCACCTATCTCAAGTGGTCAAACATCATAAGAGGAACTCAGAATAGGTCAGCTTGACCCGGTCCATGTGGTTTGAGTTGGTCAAATTGACCGGTATTAAAGGACATGTATAATATTTAAAATTAGAAAATAACAAATTATCACTAAAATATATATAAGTGCCCCAAAGTGCCCTAGTCCACATGGACCGGGCAGCCACCTATCTCAAGTGGTCAAACATCATCAGAGGAACTCAGAATAGGTCAGCTTGACCCGGTCCATGTGGTTTGAGTTGGTCAAATTGACCGGTATTAAAGGACATGTATAATATTTAAAATTAGAAAATAACAAATTATCACTAAAATATATATAAGTGCCCCAAAGTGCCCTAGTCCACATGGACCGGGCAGCCACCTATCTCAAGTGGTCAAACATCATCAGAGGAACTCAGAATAGGTCAGCTTGACCCGGTCCATGTGGTTTGAGTTGGTCAAATTGACCGGTATTAAAGGACATGTATAATATTTAAAAATAGAAAATAACAAATTATCACTAAAATATATATAAGTGCCCCAAAGTGCCCTAGTCCACATGGACCGGGCAGCCACCTATCTCAAGTGGTCAAACATCATAAGAGGAACTCAGAATAGGTCAGCTTGACCCGGTCCATGTGGTTTGAGTTGGTCAAATTGACCGGTATTAAAGGACATGTATAATATTTAAAATTAGAAAATAACAAATTATCACTAAAATATATATAAGTGCCCCAAAGTGCCCTAGTCCACATGGACCGGGCAGCCACCTATCTCAAGTGGTCAAACATCATCAGAGGAACTCAGAATAGGTCAGCTTGACCCGGTCCATGTGGTTTGAGGTGGTCAAATTGACCGGTATTAAAGGACATGTATAATATTTAAAAATAGAAAATAACAAATTATCACTAAAATATTTGACCGATATTAAAGGACATGTATAATATTTAAAAATTGAAAATAACAAATTATCACTAAAATATATATAAGTGCCCCAAAGTGCCCTAGTCCACATGGACCGGGCAGCCACCTATCTCAAGTTGTCAAACATCATCAGAGGAACACAGAATAGGTCAGCTTGACCCGGTTCATGTGGTTTGAGGTGGTGAAATTGACCATTATTAAAGGACATGTATAATATTTAAATATAGAAAATAACAAATTATCACTAAAATATATATAAGTGCCCCAAAGTGCCCTAGTCCACATTGACCGGGCAGCCATCTATCTCAAATTGTCAAACATCATCAGAGGAACCCAGAATAGGTCAGCTTGACCCGGTCCATGCGGTTTAAGGTGGTCAATTTGACCATTATTAAAGGACATGTATAATATAATATAAAAAAAGTGAAAATATCAAATTATCAGTAAAATAGTTATAAGTGCCCCAAAGTGCCCTAGTCCACATGGACCGGGCAGCCACCTATCTCAAGTGGACAAACATCATCAGAGGAACCCAGAATAGGTCAGCTTGACCCGGTCCATGTGGTTTGAGGTGGTCAAACTGACCATTATTCAAGGACATGTATATTTAAAAAGAAAAATGGAGTATAACACATTTAAATATATATATTGGGTAAACGGGGATGTGCCGCTGGGAAGATTGACTTTGTTTCAAGAAAGTTTTTTAGACATGGGTCCCCTTCTCATCAAAAACATTTTAAGACATAAGTCTCTTTTTTCATATTTCCCCCTTTTTATAGCTTACTGGATTTCGGGATTTCAGTTAAATTTTTTGCTTAAAACTAAGAAATACATAAGCATGAAATACAAAAATACACAGAATGTAAAATGTGTTCTCAAAACACTCATCGATTTCAACCGCTTTGAATAAATGTTTGTGCATGTGATGTTTTGTTGAAAATAGTGATTAGATAGAAAAATTATGGTCAGGGAACGCGGAACCCGGGGGGTTCCCCTCATTTTTTTGGTTAAAAACAAAGAAATCAGGTAGCAAGCCAACGTTGGACCAACGTTGGAATCTCGAAACTCGTTGGAAGTGGGAAACCAACGTTGATCCAACGTTGGATTAACGATGGATTTTGGAATTTGAAATCTGGTTGGATGCCAAAGTTGGTCCAACGTTAGATTAATGTTGGATTCTCGCAATTCCTTGCAAGTTAGAATCTGGTTGGATACCAACGTTGGTCCAACGTTGGATTAATGTAAGATCTCGCAATTCCTTGCAAGTTGGAATCTGGTTGGATACCAAAGTTGGTCCAACGTTGTCGGACAACGTTGGACCAACGTTGCCGAAAAAAGTGGTCAACGATGGTTTGACGTGAAAGCAACGTTGGCTTGCTACCTGGGTATGCATCAAGTAAAAAAAATAAAAAAAGGCATATAAATTATACTCGTGTATTAGGCCCCACCCAGTGACTGCTATAGTCTTATACACTAACATAACCTAACACTAACCCTAAACCCTAACCCTAATTTGGTGTCTAAGGGTCAGGTTATAGTGGCTATAGGTTAGATTTAATGGCTAAAAGTCAGATTTAGTGGCTATATAAGTTAGATTTCCCGGGGGGGGGGGGGGGGGGGGGCACTCATGTATAATGTCAGACGGGTATATGTGCCGCTTAAAGGTAAATACCAGTTTTGGAAACGCCCCCTCTCAAAAAATGAAATGGAAGCTCTTATTACCAATAATGTGAAAGAATATTATTATACTAATAAAGGGTCATCCAATTTTTGCCAAGAAACCGCCTACTAACTGATATATTTGTAAAATTTTATATCTGTCCCATTGGGACAGATATGTCGCCCATACGCTATGTGCATGTATTACGACCAGCGGTTTTCTTCCGATATTTCAGACGAGGCTTATCGTCGGATTTTACAACACAAGCCCTATTTAACATATTCAACAATAATGATCAATATTATAGATATATTCGGCTACTTTCCCGAAACTGATCTTGGGCTTTAAAGGTAAAGACCAGTTTTGGAAACGCCCCCCTCTAATTTGATATTTTCATTTTTTTATAAATATTATACATGTCCTTTAATAATGGTCAAATTGACCACCTTTAACCGCATGGACCGGGTCAAGCTGACCTATTCTGGGTTCCTCTGATGATGTTTGACAATTTGAGATAGGTGGCTCCCCGGTCCATGTGGACTAGGGCACTTTGGGGCACTTATATATATTTTACTGATAATTTGATATTTTCATTCTTTTTTTAATATTATACATGTCCTTTAATAATGGTCAAATTGACCACCTTAAACCGCATGGACCGGGTCAAGCTGACCTATTCTGGGTTTCTCTGATGATGTTTGACAACTTGAGATAGGTGGCTGCCCGGTCCATGTGGACTAGGGCACTTTGGGGCACTTATATATATTTTAGTGATAATTTGTTATTTTCTATTTTAAAATATTATACATGTCCTTTAATAATGGTCATATTGTACACCTTAAACCACATGGACCGGGTCAAGCTGACCTATTCTGGGTTCCTCTGATGATGTTTGACCACTTGAGATAGGTGGCTGCCCGGTCCATGTGGACTAGGGCACTTTGGGGCACTTATATATATTTTAGTGATAATTTGTTATTTTCTATTTTAAAATATTATACATGTCCTTTAATAATGGTCAAATTGTACACCTTAAACCACATGGACCGGGTCAAGCTGACCTATTCTGGGTTCCTCTGATGATGTTTGACCACTTGAGATAGGTGGCTGCCCGGTCCATGTGGACTAGGGCACTTTGGGGCACTTATATATATTTAGTGATAATATGTAAATATTTTCCATTTTTTTAAATAATATACACGTCCTTTAATAGTGGTCAAATTGACCACCTTAAACCACATGGACCGGGTCAAGCTGACCTATTCTGGGTTCCCCTAAAGATGTTTTACGACTTGAGATAGGTGGCTGCCCGGTCCATGTGGACTAGGGCACTTGTATATATTTTACTGATAATTTGTTTTTTTCATTTTTTTTAAATATTATACATGTCCTTTAATTATGGTCAAATTGACCACCTTAAACCACATGGACCGGGTCAAGCTGACCTATTCTGGGTTCCACTGATGATGTTTGACAACTTGAGATAGGTGGCTGCCCGGTCCATGTGGACTAGGGCACTTTGGGGGCACTTATATATATTTTAGTTAAAATATGTGTTAATATTTTTCATTTTTTAGAATAATATACATGTCCTCTTATAATGGTCAGTTTGACCACCTTCAACCTCATGGACCTATTCTTGGTTCCTCTTACGATGTTTGACGGGGTTTGACCACTTGAGATAACTAGGTGGCTGCCCGTGCCATGTGTACAATTTTAGCGCCTTCATCGGAAGCACCCCCCCCCCCCCCCTTGTGGATACGCCAATCAGAAATTATACAGCGTTTATTTCCTTATTATGTCTACGTCTTGAGGTAGAATGCTGGATAAATGACACATAAATCGACACAAAACAGGTAAAAAAGATAACTACTTTGAAATCATGACGATTATTTGAGCAATTGTCGGAGATTATAGTTGATTTTGAGTACGTTATACTTATGTTTAGTAGGGTACTCTTCACGAGCGCGTCACGGGCAGCTAGCGGCGTAGCGTGCCGACACCGGTAGCGCCGAATATCGAATAAGTAAACGAATATCCAATAAGGAAAAAGTAACCAACTTCAGCCCGGTCCAATATGGGGGTGCAGCAGGTCTGTGTCGGAAGAACCAGGTAGGGCGGGCGGCGCCGGAGAGCGATGCCGG
Organism: Echinarachnius parma; assembly: GCA_037951105.1. Lineage (NCBI taxonomy): Eukaryota > Metazoa > Echinodermata > Echinoidea > Clypeasteroida > Echinarachniidae > Echinarachnius > Echinarachnius parma. The sequence continues at coordinate 28,030 of JBAMJV010008562.1, forward strand.
CGCGCTTGGCGGATTGTCCGACTGGTCTGCGATGAGTTTACAGCTGAAATCAAGTTATTGATCCTTGCGTGCCCTTCCCGATTTAGTCTTTGTTCCATTCTCAAAGAGTTTTTTTATTTTTCACTGGTCAATTTTAGATATTTTTTACATTAATTGAAAATTATATTATATTAAAATAGTTATAAAAGTACTATGCAAAGCTAAAGAAAAAATTAAAACGAGTAAAATAAGTTGAATAGCTTATCTCTTGTTACATTTTTTGTATATTATTGTACATTTTGCCTTTATTTAGACTAAAGATTTACATCCCGGAAGTGGCAGTTCGGTACTTCCCCGTTTTTTTGTTTGCAACATCTTCGTCTTCATTCGTGTTGCATGCTAGGAAAGCTGAGAGTAGGCGGATATTTCTGTTTAGAGCACGGTCAAGGAGTTCCACATTAGGAAAAATGTAAGTATAAATTAACTGTTCCATTCATGTTACGTTATGACTTAGCCTGTAGAACTAGAAGCCTTAGGAGCGGAGCGTATAATTTGTTAAACGATGTTGACATATTATTAATTTCATAGTTTAACAATTGAAGTGAATCACTGAATGTACAGTATACTTGATTGAAGGTATAGTGAAATCACGGCTTTGATTCAGGTTTATCAGCGTATATTCAGGTATATTCAGCGTGTATTCATCGTTTGATTCAGGTTTATTGGCGTATATTGCGTGTAAATGGTCTATTACATGTTTACTTTAGATCATCACCTAATTTTGGCTATAAAATGAGAAGGTTTACAATTAGCATTAATTACTTCATCTTGGCCCAAAATGATTGTATTTACCTTTAAAATTACATCTTTTGGGGCCGATATCTGTGGTCCATTTGTCCCCCCCCCCCCCCCCAACCCCCATCGAAGAAAAATTATGTTTATTAAACTGATGAAGGCAAGTGTTTTGGCAGCCCTTTAAATAGCCAGTATAGGCCATTGGTAATGTTGAGTCCTACACCTAATTAATGTTATTAATTATATTGATGATGATGATGATAACAATGAGCATATCTGTTTCCATGGGATGATGGTAAATGTAACATTTTGATTTAAAAACGTCAAGATATATTATGATGAAAAATTATTTAATCTATATGAGATAATGTTTTTCTCCATTCCACATTTTTTACAAGTAACCGTACAAAGTATGCAAGTAACGCGAGAGACTTACATCACCGATTTGCCGCTGAGCATCCACAAGGATCTTTCGCTACGTTTGGACAAACCCTCTCCGACGCACAATGATTGGCGGGGTATGGCAGCTCTGTTACCACGGAGACCGGGCTCGAATGAATTGAAGTATAATGCTCTACAAATAAGGTATTCTACTGTGCTCAGTTAAGCATTACTTTCATGTCCTTAACTGACATTTAGATATATTTAATTTATGTGGAGAAAGTATAAATTACCAAGAATTAATTGTTGCCCAAAATGAATGCAAACGCTAATATTTATTAAAACTATATTCAAGCAACAATCACTGATAGTTAGGATTTTACAGACTGCTTCAGCAAGAATTCTAATTGGCATAGTATATGGCTGTGTTTGCTCTATGTGTAATGAACATTTTAAACCAAACAAACAAAATTTGATTACCATTGAAACTATCGCTGTAGATAAAAGGTTCACCATATTCAACCGATCATCTTAGATCAAGAACCATTTCTGATCTTTAAGCTTCAGCTATTTAAGTCGTTTATCATTTTAAAACTTTTATAAAAAGACAACGCAATGTTAGTTTCAAATGTTAGGACCACATGCAGCTCTGTAATAAATCAGCAAATATGACAGAAATTGTTTCCGATAATAAATTATCAACGAACAATACATGTTGATCGCATATATGTGCTATTTTTGGACAAATTTTGTATGTTTCTTATATCTTCTCTTTTTTGCAGCCGATTTGAGCTAGAGCTGCAGAGACATGGAGGCAGCCCCACCAAGGCAGTGATCGAGGACTGGGGGACTTGCAATGCCACAGTGTCACACCTACTGGAAGTCTTCCGCCAGATGGACCACCACTCTGCAATGGATGCTCTCCTACCAGGTCAGAGACAAAGCCAGGATAAAATTAGACAAGAACAAAGATGGGGACCTGGTATATTGTGAATGAAACGCTTGAATTTCGCTTGCTATTACTGATAAGTGCAGAATTCCTGTCTCTTTCCTCTTGGGTATCACTTATAATGGAAATAATCATTTTTGTTAACCCTAAAAAGGCTGGGCTATTTGAAGTCTTTCTACGGCCGAGGGGGGGGGGGGGGGGGGGGGGAGGCTATTATGCCCCCCAAGATCTCGGCCATGATGAAACTTTGCCGCTAAAATTTGACCCATAAATCATATATATTCTTCATAATTAAACATTGGTTTTCACTACATATATTCTTTAGACCATTTGGAATGATAATGCAACAACAAAATTTGGAAGAGCCAGGTTTTTCCTTATATGTTTTCTATTGTTTTGATAATTTCATATATATGTATTTCTTTGTTTTTTTAACTTATGGATTTCATTGTTTTTGTTGTTTTATTTTATTTTTAACTATAATTCAACTATTTTGAACCCCAAAACATACACCTTAAACGTAAAGAAGACTAAATAACCAATGTTTTATCTCTTTTTAGGAAAACTGATATTTCCATATATATGTTTTGTACACAAATCACGAAAATTAACCATTTTCGGGCTTACATACAAAGACAAAAGGTCACGTGACTTTGTAACTGTCGGTCCGATTTTCTAAAAATTTATTTTAAAAGATGTGCAAGACTTGAACAAAAAAAGTCTAAGTGGCGGGGCATCATCTTTACGCGTTCCTGAGCAATCAGAAAAATTCCGGAGGAGGGCCATAATCCCCATAATTCCCCCCCCCCCCCCCCGCCTTATATGGTTTAAACCACTATCATTTGATTTGACTTATCACTGATGGCTGCCATGTTTTCTAACGGTACCGCCTAAAATGTCATCTGAGTGAATCTGACGTGCACTAACAAAAGCGGGTTATGTAACCGCTGTTGTTGAAGTTGCTGTTATATCAGTGGTTATGTAACTCGCTTTTGTTAGTGCAAAGGTCAGATGACGTTTCATATGGTACAGTTGAAAAACATGGCAGCCTCCAGTGTTCAGCCAAAACAGATAATAGTGGTTTAAAAAAACATTGATTATTTGATTTATTTCCAATATAAGTGATACCCAAGAGGAAATATAAAATGCCAGCGTTTTGGCTCCCTTTTAAAGAAGTGTACAGCCTGTGTTAAAATTATATTATATTACATGTTTATCTCTAATTAGTGGCAAGTAGGGGCAATATCCCAACAAAGAGGGAGGACAAGATTTTTGATAAGAGCAGTTTAGGTCAAAAGAAACATTACATTATTTATATAAGCATAGGCCAACCCCCATAGCCAACATATAGACACATCTTTATTTCTAGCTTTTACAAATCCCAAAGCTTCCCGCCCCCTGGATCCCCAATAAGCTTCCCAATGTGGGTATCCCTTGACTGATTCTATTTAGGGTTTCATCAGGATGCTTGCAACGATCTATGTATATCTATTAGGCTAAAGTTCATCTATGCTTGGACAAAGCCTCCTCATAACATGATGCTTGCAATGTGCACTTAATAATCTTCTAATAAGCTTTTGGGGCCCCCTATCCCCCCCTCCCCCCCCCCCCCCCCTCCCCTCAGTCATAAAAACCCGGGCACGCTGCTGGGTTGTCGCTTCGCTCCCTCGCCAAAGATGGTCAAAATGACGAATCATCCCCCCCCCCCATGGCGAGAAGAAATCGACGCCTATGGCCCCTACACAAACAAAAATTGTGAGCCCCCTTAGGTCTTTGCCCCCCCCCCCCCCCAAATCCAAAACTGCTTCTGCCCCGCCTGTTTATAAGTATGTTTCTCTTTTGCTTTTGGCAAGCAAGCTTGTTTGGGGCAATATGCTATGCCCCTGTTTAGTGTTAAGATTCCATTTGATAGAGAAATTGAAGATAAGTCCATGACAAAATTGCACGGCTTCACGCAAAATTGTATTGCCACATGTATCTAATCAGCCTATTGAAATACTTTACTCTCCGTCTTTGATAGCCTGAAAATAACATGTACTGGCCCCAACATTCACACACTTGCCTTTTCTAAAAGTTTACTTTGTTATTTTTCACTCCTTAATTATATCCATTTACATTGTACACAGGTTCAAGCAGAGATCAAATCCACCAAGAAAATTGTCAGCCTAGACCGAATCCCCGGCCAAGGCTTGCCGACCCACCTCCCGAGATCCCCAAAAGACCAGTCAAGCTCACAAAACCTCCACCAACAGGACAGCAGACTCTACAACCCGACTGCCTCAGTTCAACCCACAATAGGTATGAGTTCAACAATGTATATTTATATTTGATTCATCATGTAAATAAAGAGAAATGGCCAAGGTTTCCAAGAAGGACTGATTCCAGTAGTATCTGTAAAAACCAGCTGGACCAGAACGTATATCATCATCTGCCTCGATTATTGAACCCATCAATAGGATTGAATTCTCATTGTTCTTCCTTTCTGGTCGAATCAAAACTTTATTCACATTTCTCAAAGCAGATTAGCAATTCATGAGTACAAAAATATACACTATTATTCTAGTAGGGAACAGGTAAAGTATAACTTGATACCAATTTAAACTTTACAAAAAAAAATCAATTTGTCATGATTGATTTTCATCTATCTTGGTTCTGCAATACATTTAGTGCACCTCATGGCTGCCAGAATGCATTGCTCCCCAAGGGAGCATCCCAAGGGAGCAAAAACTGCACGTCATGTGCGGGTTGATTGCACTTGTGTGTCCGATGACAGTGGTAATAATGTAAGGTGCTAAGCAAGATAATCAATCATGTTATGCACTATATAAATCAAAACATAATTATTTTTTATTATTATTATTACTTTTATCATTTATTAAATATCATTATTCTGATCATTACTTTTATCATTATTCTGATCATTACTTTTATCATTATTATAATTATGACTACTATTATTATTATTATTATTCTAAACAGTCCAGAGATTCAGATATCAAGAGATGAGGGAGATGACGAGGAACTTTGACGAGAGGAAGGTCCAAGATGGTGGCACGCTGATCGACGAGGGAGGGTTTGGGGTTGTCTACAGGGGCAGGTTCTCCAATGACGAGCCTTGTGCTATCAAGAGGTTGAAAGAGGTAGATACAGAACAATTCACATTCAAAGATACAATACACATATACATGTACATGTAGTTATACGGATTTAGAAGGGACTTTGATAAGAGAAAGGTCCAAGATGGTGGCACACTCATTGAGGAAGTAGGTTTTGGGGTCGTCTACCGGGGCAGGTTCTCCAATAACGAGCCTTGTGCCATTAACCCTAACCAGGCCGGGTTATTTTAGCTATGCTATAGCCGGGGGGGGGGGGGGGGGGGGGGGGGGTGGATTCCACCCCCCCCCCCTGAGATCTCGGTCGCCGAACGCGCGGCCGCCACAAAATTTGGCACACAGATAGATTGCGACATAATCTACAAGATTGCATTGTTAGTTTTTTGAAAAAAAATCAATTTCGAATTAATTATGCAAATTTATGCAAAAATCCCCTTTTTGTCAATAAATCACTAAATATGGCTCAGAATATGCTAATTTTGTTCATGAATATTCTTTATGACCTAATTATCAGGTTTTCAACGTTAAAAATTGCGACAGCCAAAAAATTCCTTATGTATTTCTTTGTTTTTTTAATTTCTTATGTATTTCTTTGTTTTTTTACTTTTGTTTTTAATTTTTTTTTTTGATGGAATAAATTATTAACCATTATTCAACAACTTTTAGCCCAAAATTAAATGACTGCAATGATTAGAATGAAAAATAATGAAGGTTTTGTCTATTATAGGAAAAAATCAATTTCCATAGGATTTGTACACAAATCACAAAATTTGTCGATTTTCGGGCCGACGCTCACTTACAAAAGGTCACGTGACTTTAGAACCGTATACCCGGTCGTCGCAAATTTGGTCTCAAAAGTTGCGCAAGACTTCAATGAAAAAACTCATGAAGTCGCGCGGCAATACCTGCGCGCGTTGCGGAATTATCGCGCGAAAAGTCGAGGGGGGGGTGGATTCCACCCCCCCCCCCCCCCACCCCCCCCCCGGCCTGGTTAGGGTTAAGAGATTGATACAGGTATATACATTATACATTGTGTACAATTTACATTCAAATTACAGTACACAAATGTACAAATGTACAAATGTACAATAATACTGCCAAACCTGATTATGTGAAGATCGCCCGATGGGACTTTACAACATAGAATTGATAAGCAGGTGGTTTTTCATTGAAAATGGTCTGCATATATATATATACAGCAAGATGCTGAGGTATATTTGACAATAACATTGAATTGAAATTAAAATAGGGAATCTGATTAGAAAGCCCAACGCCTTGTTATGGAAGGGTTCCTTTTAAATAATTTATTCAGTACATTTTTATACACATTCATATTTGTTTCCATGTTTTATTTTGTTTCTTTGCACATGCAATCCCAGGTCAGGGAATACCAAGAAATTGATGTTGAAAAGCAGTTTGATGCAGAGCTGAAGGCCTTGTACAAGTATGTTCATCCATTCTCTCCGAGATAATTCATGTTTTTAGTTGGAAACCCATGATGATTTTTTGTTTTTGTCTGTGTCTCTCTTTTCCTCTATCTTATAGTGACATGCTCACAATTTGTGTTATGCCCTTCAGAAGAATTGTTCGTTATTATTATGATTCGATATCTTAATCCCCATATCACAACACGTGTACATTTGTCTAAACTATATAAAAAGAAATATATATTGTTGAACATACATTTAGGTTATATACACATTAGATAATATCATCCACTCAGTATAAGATGTATAAACATAAAAATAAACATTCTTCTTTACATTTAAGGGACAAAAAATGTTTATTGTTGCATTATGTATTGGGGAATATGTTCCTTTTTCTATTGTATGGTACAACTATGTGTCTCTTTATAATGTTATTTTGATATTTGGATTTACTTTATGATCTAAATTATATGAGCTACATTATGTTGCTATAAATTTTCTTTCACTTTCTAAAATGTTTTCAATTTTTGTTTTTAATTAGATTAAGTCACCCAAAGTCACAGGCTTACCAATTTTGTCTTTCTTTTTACATTTTCCCCCTTGATATAGATTAAGGCATCCAAACCTAGTGATATTGTATGGGTACTACTATGCGCCCCCGAACCTTTGCCTGGTGTATGAGCTGATGACGGGGGTTTACTGCCAGACTCTCTCATGACGAGATTGGGCTTACTTATTGTCTCCTACATTGTTTTCTCCCTTTTCCATTTTTGACCCCCTGATATAGATTAAGGCACCCAAACCTAGTGATATTGTATGGGTACTGCTATGAGCCCCCGAATCTGTGTCTGGTGTATGAGCTGATGACAGGGGGATCGTTGCAGGAACGTTTGTCATGGCAGTGTGGGGGCATTGCCCCCCCTCTCGTGGCCAAGAAGACTTGGCATCTCATTGGATGCTGCGTCGGGAATCTGCCACCTGCATGAGAGGGGCTTCATTCATCGTGATATCAAGAGGTAACTTATAACCACATACCTTTTAATGTTATAAAAAGGAATCAATTACCTTTAAAGGGATAGTTGAGTATTGGTCAAGCTTAACTTTAGTAACCAAAACCTGCATCATTACGGTACAAACGACTAAGTAAAAACCCTGTTATCATTTTTTTTAAAGAGCTGTTACAACTCAAGAGGGCGCTCTCTAAAAACTCATTGGTTTTAGTCATTTTTTCATACAAAGTTGTGCATTTGACATTTCGTTAAAATAATGATTCAATAGAGATATCATCAACAACTATTTAAAAACCTATTAAGATTTGTTTCAAAGTAGTCTATAAGCATTTTTTGTATTTTTCTAAAAAGTCAAAATGTCCCCCAGCCAGTAGACTTATGAGTAAAATATCTTGAAATCAAATTTGTCCACTATGAGAGCATTTGAAAGGGAATGATTCTCATTTTACATGTTTTATTCAAGGAACTTCCAAATGGAATTAAAACCAACCAATTTAGTGTCAAGGGGCATTTCGGGAAGTACCAATACTCAAGCGTACCTTTAATGCCTATATAAATGATGCAGATTAATAGATATTTTATCATAACACCCCTCAAAAGTAGTTCTATACTATCCATGTATAAAATGTAAGTCATTGCTGAGCTTTCTTGTAAGTTGTGGCAACTGGGGCTATGTTTGTGGTCAATGGGGCAATCAGTGTCTAAAATATGTTTATTTCATTTGAATAAATGTGTGAATTATTTTCTATATATGATTCATCTTATCTTCACACTGTAGCAACACATTAACTCATTGCCTACAGGGAACCTGGTGGGTCCTGTTTCAACTATTATTTGGATAGCAAAATCTAGTAGGGGACAGGTTCATTTTGAAAGATTCTTTCTTTGTTCCAGCGGCAACATCTTGCTTGATGGCAACCTCACTGCAAAGGTCTGTGACTTTGGTCTGGTACGAGACAAGTCAGACCGGTTAGGTAGCGGCACGACGCACTTCCAGACCTCGGTCACTATCGGCAGTACAGCATACATGGCGCCCGAGGCTCACCGAGGCAATTACTCAAAGAAAACTGATGTCTACAGTTTCGGTCTGGTACGTCTTTTTATTTTTTATTTCCTAAATATCAACTTGTATTGTTCAAATTCTTTGATAATTTTTTGACAGTTGTTTCCTTCATTAATTCCAAACTTAAACGCAAAATTTATCAACATTTCTAGGCAGGTACAGTGAAAGTTATGAATAATGACTATTCAATTTATAATGTTACTACTTACTCTTTTGTATCATTATCTCTCTTCTCTGGATGTGTATACGTAGATGTTACTAGAAGTCCTTACTGGCTGGCCAGTGTTGGAAGCAAATCTGCACATTTTGACCAGAGTGGATGATGGAACTGACGTGTTACTATGATTTATCGAATATGGTTATAATTTTTGCTATCACTATTTCAGTCCTACTAATTAGCGCAAACAAATGTGAAGTACTGCGAACAAGCGCGAACTATAGGGGGGAAAAGTCATCGATATAAAAATGCATATTGGTTATTTTGCGTTTTAGTGAGAAGATAACCTACATATTGATGGAATAAGCGGGGAAAAATGTACTGCAGACAAGCGCGAACGGGATTTACTGCGAACAACTGCGAACGGGATTTCATAAATACTGCGAACAAATTTGTTTGCAGTAAATCCTGTTCGCGCTTGTTCGCAGTAAATAGTATTTATACTATTTACTGCGAACAAGTGCATGTGAACGGGAAATTTGTTCGCAGTAAATAGCTCGTTTGCACTTCTTCGCGCTTGTTCGCAGTACTTCACACTTGTTTGCGCTTATTAGTAGGACAGTACCCCACTATTTCTATCATAATCTCCCATTTCTCGTTATTGCTAGGTGTTGCTAGAGATCCTGACCGGCTGGCCGGTGATTGAAGCGGGTCAGCACATCTGGGCCAGAGTGGACGATTTGATGGAACAGACAAAGGATGTCAGGGAACTGGTAGATCAGTGTGCAGAATTCTGGGACGAGAATTCAATCAGGGTAGTCTACGATCTTGCCATCAAAAGCACGGATCAAAGGGAAAGGCATAGGCCAGACATTTGCAAGGTACAAGTCTAACTGCTGTTTATGTTAGTTGAAATATAGTTTACGTTAGTTGTTATGATTTTGGCCCGAGTCTCAGTAGTCCAAGATTTTGCAATGCAATCTATTCCATGGACTAGAGGAAAAGAAGGCTGGACATTTGTGAGGTACGAGTCTAATGACTGTTTATGTAAGTTGTTATGATTTGTGACTGGATATAGCAAAACCCTGCATTTGTCGGTAAATCATGTTTTGAAGAAATTATGGGCATTTTAAGTTCACATAATGTATGTAAAATTGAAACAATCATATCTTTGCCAAATATTGTCTGATTTTTTAGAAGAATTTATTGATTGAAAGCTTGTGATGAGGCCTTTCTCATGGCTTTATAATCTAAATTTGGATTGTTACCAACAAGTGCAGGGTTTTTCTATATCCAGTCACATTTGGTTTGCCAGTCCATCATACAGCTGTATGGACCAGAGGACATGCACAGGCCAGGTATTTGTGAGGTATGAGCTTAAATCCCATTTTGTTTATAATGGTGGTTGGGATTTTGGTCCTAGGTGTAGGTTGTCAACAATCTTGCAATCAATAATTGATGTGGCTAAAGTTTAAATAATTTATAACCTTAATTTTTGTTTTACTTTACCCGTTTGTCTTATATTTGTTTTCATTTCAGATTGCTCAAGACATAGGAGCTGTGCAAGCACCAACACCAGTAAAGTAGCAATATTTTGGCTCAAGTCAATCACTCATTTAATAGTGAGTCAGTGGTTCTGATCCCATCACTAGAAAGGACTCGGCTTTGCATTGCATCAGAGGATGCGGGAATGACAACTCTTAAGATTGCCAAGTTTGGAAAGAGCCAAGAATGTTGCCTGTTCAGTTTGTTAATGTAGCAATATCTGGCACAAATTGAACACTCAAAGAGTGGGTCATGGGTTCTGATCCCATCACTATACATGACTCAGTTGCAGTGCTTCAGAGGATGCCGAGAAATAGAAGTGCAAGATTTACAGGTTTAGAAAGTGCCATGTTTAATGCATGTGGAAGTTTGTTACTATTTGTGACCCGCTATAGCAAAACCCGGCACTTGTCGGTAATTCATGTTTTGAAGAAATGGGCATTTTAAGTTCGGCTAGTATGCTCCCCGGGGAGTTGAGAAAGTACGCAATATCATTGTGTTGGTTTGAAATGTACCTGATGACCATGGGTAATGTAGCTGCGCTATATAAATGTTCATATTATTATTATTATTAATGTGTGTAAAAGACCTATGATTGTAAAATTGAAACAATCATATCTTCGCCAATTATTGACCAATTAGTTGAAACAAATCATCAAATGAAAGTTTGGGATGAGGCCTTTCTAATGGCGTGCACATCTACATTTTGATTTTTACCAACAAGTGCCGGGTTTTGCTATAGCCGGTCACATTTGTGTTGTTTCATGTGGAAGCTTTCAGTGTAATGACAATACTTGCAGCTGGTGAATGTAAATATTTCTCCTTCATCTTTCGTCTTACTTTTTGTCTTACAATTTCCTCTTTTTCTTTATATTACCATCACCCTCTTCAAGTTCTTTAATATACTCCTTCAACTCATCATCTTTTCATCTTTGTTGTCACCACCATATCATCCTCACCACCACCACCACCACCACCACCACCACCACCATCATCCTCCTCATCATCATCACCTTCTTCATCATTATCATAACCTTCATCATCATCATCACCACCACCATAACCTCCATTACCACATCCACCGCTTCCACTAAATCATACCAAGTATAGAGTAATACTTCTCAATCGCCCAACACAATGTACTCTAGGTTTCATCTTGTGTAATGTCAATGAACTGTCCGAAATTCAACCTATTCATATACCCAGTTTAAGAAATGTGGTTTTAACTCCAGGTGCTAACTTGATGTTTTTTATTTTTTTATTTTAAAGTATATCTAATACTTGCAAGAGTCTTATACTTTTGAAGAAATAAAGAATGTATACATCTAATTGAATATTGGATTTTTTAAATGAACTCTACCCCTTATATAATTGTTCTTTGTTTTAAAAAGAGGCCCAGTGAAAATAGACATTGTAGCTGTAGGCTACTATCAGTTTTCTTTGATTTATTTCATCAATTAAAATGTGATTCATTTATCTATAATATTCAATCTGGAATGACTAAAAATATGTTTCCAGATAGAGGCATAAATGCAAGTTCCTTTACTTTTGTAATTAAATAACAGCTGTGTTTGAATAATTTGCTGGATTCACAATACAGTGCGCCACCTATCGGTTGCAGCGGACAGGCCGAAATCCGCAATGCCTCATGGGAAATGGTCGACATCGAAATATAAGGCCGTATACAGCTCAGTGGTGCTAGGCTGTAATATAATAATAATAATATTAATAGACATTAGCGCAAATTGCAAAGAGCCTCTAAGCGCTTAAAGGGGTAGTTTAGTTTTAGTAAGGCTGAACTTTAGTAGCCAAAACCTGCACAGTAACATTATAAACTAACAGTTATAACTCCACCATGCTCGAAAGGTATACAAAATTACAAACGACTAAGTAAAAAGCCTGTTATCATTCAAAAAGAGTCATTGAAACACAAGAGGGCGCTTTTTAAAAAGGCATTGGTTTCAACCATTTTCATACAAAATTATGCATGTGATGTTTTATTGATATAATAATTAAATAGCGAGATCATCAACAACTATTTAAAAAACGCTTTTGAACATTTTTAAAAAGTGCAAGCATTTTTTTATATTTTCTAAAAATCATCTTATTTGGGCCCCAAATAATTATAAGATCAGATATATTTATTGATATTTCAGCCGTTTCTGGGTCGATTTTGACCAAATAAAGTTTATTCTGCTATTAAAATTGCATGTTCTCTCAAATTCGACACTCAGTTTTTCATTACCTCACAAAAAAATTGTGATGTGCAGTGCCCTCTCTACCAAAACTAAACTACCCCTTTAAATAATTATTTAATTATTATTACCCATGGTCAACAGGTACATTTCAAACCCACACAATGATATTGCAAAGGCAATGGGCAGGGTTCAAACTCGGGATCTCATGATCGGAAGGCGCGCGCTCTACCAATCTTGCCACAACCACATCCACATGTACTGTGATGTCGACCCCGAAGTTGGAAATTGGCCTGTTCGCTGCAACCGATAGGTGGCGCACTGTATTGTGAATCCACCGAATTGAGATGTATTTTGAACTTTCTGGTATCAACGTCTTTCTGAAAGAATGTTCAATCTTTTAAGTTCACAATTGTGCTTTTAGCATGCTATACCTTTCTGAAAATCTATTACACTTTGCCCAAGATACTGCCGCATAGTTTTGTCATACAAGTATCATTTAAGAGAGTTTAAATATATACATTTTATATATATATACAGTATATAATTGCAAGGAGTAATCATTTATGATTACTCCTTGCAATTATTTATATATTGGAAGAAACCGAAGCTGTATGTATTAGTTCACTTCTTGCTTATATATAGAGTATATATATATATATCAGAATTTTCAGAATGTATATTTTATTACAGATTTATGGAAGCAGTTATACATTTTAGAAACTGTAATTATATGAGAATATTTTTTTCCAATACAAGAATATTGATATTTATAGTCCTGAAAATGTTCCATGTTTAGCATTCTTTAAAAAGATGAAGATGTGTGAGAAGTATCGTTCAATCTATCATTAGAAACAGTGGCGTAGCGGGGTCGGACTGAATGGGGGGCACGCAAAAATATTGGGGGAGCACACCATGTTTCGTATTGTTTTTTTCCTTCAAATTATTGGGGGCACATGCTCCCCCCCCCCCCCCCCCCCCCCATTGCTACGCCACTGATCAGAAAGATTAACAAACAGTTGAACTATACAACCTCACAAGACTAGTGCAGCTTTAAAGGGATTTAGTTACTTAGTTTACATGTCAAATAGTGATGAATGGTTGATCAAATGATTTTTTGTGATCTGACATGTTCACTAGGTAATGTGTGAAAATGTTATATGGCCTAGTAATGAGCAAAAATGCAAAGTGATATTCATTGCACTGTCTTGTACACAGTTATGACATCAAGTGTATAGTTAAAAATCTGAACATTTCGAGTTCTAATTAAGTTCTGAGGATTTGGAAAATGTCACTAGATCCCTTTAAAACAAGCAAAAATGACAATCATTTCATTCTACCAAATTCTATTTGGAAAATTTCTTTTTTTACAGTATACCTATTTGGAAAATTTGGTATCTGAAAATGCATCACCTTAATTTTATGTTGTTGTTTTTTTGTGTATGGGGTAACCTTAAGTATGAAGTAACCGGTATTTGTTCACTATGTCATGAGAATTTGATAAACATTTACCAACCTTTACTATAAGCATCATGGTATGCAGAGATCAAATCTTGACTGCCAATTGGAACGAAATCAGACTTTTTAGAAATTTTTAAATTTTATTGTTCATTTTCATCTAATTTGTGAATAAAATTTACCATAAATATATAAATGTTATAGCCTATTTTCTGTTTAACAGAAAATTTCCTTATAACTGTCAAAATATGTTATGATAGATGGAAAATACTTGAATATATATGTATTATATTTTTCTTATTGCATATGAATATAATATTTCATAATTCTTCCAAATGTGGAAATATTCATATATCTGGATACAATTATTTTGTACTGACTAAAACATGTCATGATTATTTAGATAATTAAAATAATTAAAACAGTTCACATATATTTTCACTGTGTATTTATTTCGGTAAAATGTAGTATTATACAAGAAGTATATTTATATATCGCATAATACAGCATAATTATTATGTTATTTTTGTAGCCCCTCATGTAAATTCCATACACTAGTAACTATTAAATACAAATACAAATAAATGATTATAAATGTTGAATAAGTACATTTAAACAATAAATCTTATACAAATTCAAAATGCTCTTCTTCAAATCAACCCACTTTAGGATACTGTATTGCACATTATTTCTATTATCTAATTTATCATTACATGTATTATGTTATTATACATGTTATTGAACTCTTCAGCTGCAGTTAAAGTAGAACCAAATTTATAAAGTTAAAGTAATACCAACATTATAATTAGCCCAACAACATCATTGTATTGATTGCATATTATACATGTCGTGCAACATGAATATTCACACACAACATCATTGGAAGACAACTTCTACACTTTATTCACAAATTAAAGATATTCTTGAGTAATGGTTCTTTTTAAACTTGGAGCTTTATCTTGGTTCTGACCCATGTGAAACTATGCTAACTAAAGACTTCTAAAATGAGACTGATTCCCCTCCAAGTGCTTGTATACTTGTGAAATTTTGATTCCAAAAATTATTTCACCCTTTTCTAAGGAAAAAATCGGAACAAATACGGCAAAATTGGACTGGTTGGTAGGTATGGGTAATGTGAGTCCAGGTACCAGGCCAGTAGTAATGTAGCTGCGTGAACGAAATGTCATTTCCACAGCTCAATGTTTAGTTGATAGATAAGTTGGCTTTTATCTTCGATTTTGACAAACACTTGGATTGAATCATGCAACTTAAACTCTTTTATTTGAAATTTCAACAACATTTCTTTATATTCTATGCTGTACAGCAGCATGTTTTTTGTGACTTTACTATTTAAAACCTCGACCAGTACTCAATTATAACTTTACGAATTACATCATCTTCTCCTACCCAGGAAAGCCTTACTAAGGACTTCTTACCACCTACATGAAGTCCTTATTCTCGCTGATGGATTCGGTTAGGTTGAGGAAAACCTCAGTAGGGATTTCTTACTACAGTGAAACCTCATTGTAACGAGCAACTTGGGCCCTTTGAATTTACCTTGTTATATCAGTTGTCTTGTTGTATCAGGGCTTAAAAATTATAAAATACATACAACCTGGGCCTATAAAATTACCTCGCTATATCAGGTACCTTATTATAACAGAGCTCGTTATAAAGAGGTTCAAGTCTACTCTACCTAGTCATTGCTGATGGAATCAAAGAAATTGAGATAAGCATCAAAGATGACTTCTTACTGACTAGTCCTCAAACTTGCTCATTAATAGGTACTTCTTATCGCTTAGTCATTACTAATATTCTTGCAGGATTCATTTAGGTTGAGGAAAGCCTCAATGGGGACTTCTTACCGCCTACTCCTCATCCTTAATCAGGGAGTCTGAGAAGTTGAGGAATGCCTCCAGGTATTTGTTGGGAGCCTCCAGCTGTGGATAGTGACTGATGTGGGATTCAAGCTCAGTCACACCCGAGTTTGGAATTAACTTCCTGCAACAAAACAGAGAGGCGCATTGAATAGAAAGTTACGTATGTAACATTATTATTTTGTAACCCCTTGACTACAGGAACCAGGTGGGTTGTGTACAAAGTCTATGGAGATTTTAGAATCTATAAAGGAACAGAGTTAAGTTCATACCGGGTATAAAAAGTATTATACTTTATAAAAAAAACAATTTGACCTGTTTTATGAAACAGAGCCCTGGATAATTAATTAAGTAGTTTGAACAAGCAAAATTAACCCCCAAAAATAGTGAGGCCTCCAGGTATTCATTGGGAGCCTCGAGCTGTGGATAGTGACTGATGTGGGATTCCAGCTCGGTCACACCCGAGTTTGCTGTAACAAAAAGAGAACACATTGAATACAAAGATTAATGGTTTAATTTCTTTGAACATGGAGTTAATGAACATAATTATTGAGTACATTGTACTAGAAGTAGTGAAACTGTTTTAAAGTTGTTTTGGGGGGTTACTAAGGAAAAGTGGACAAGCAAAATTGTAACAAGATTACAAAAAGTGCATCCAAATATTAGATCAGTTGTCCCTTCTCACAAGTAGGACCACTACTCTTTCATTCAGTAATAGTTTTTTATGTGGTGTAATGTAAACTTCCTTCAAAATAATATTATCTTTTAAGTTCTAATTGGTTGTAGACATAAAGCGTACATGAGAAGTTATGCTTGCAAATTAGATCTATTATAGAAAAGAACCAACAATGAACCATGATTTGATGACACACGCAGTACCCCGGGGTACCGTTGTAGCCCGGTATCCCGCGTTGTGTAGCGCCATCTTGCATCCAACCGTACCGCAGCTATTGCGTTGTGCATGCAGTGCAGCGCGCGATTGTATGCACGCTATACCCACAGTACAGCCCTAAAAATTAAATAAATAATTAAACAAAATGGCGGATTTTCGTCTGGTACCCGAGCGTACCGTTTATGTCATGATATATACAAAAGACTGAACTTACTTGTATGTGAGTAGAAATGGGTCGTATGGGTTGACTGGATCCGAAGGACCAAAGATGAGATGCACTTGTTCAAAAGAAAAGAGAAAATAATTTTGCAATTTGAACACCATGAATGTATACATGTCAAATAACAGACATTACTGAACAGCTGTAATATCAAATATGAGGGGCTGTCTCAATCATTTCACCAACATATAAAAGATGACCAAATATCATAATTTTCATAAACTATTTTATTTTAAACATATTAGAAATATATATATAATATAAACGAAAATAACAAGCAAACTATAAAAGACCAAAAAATAAGTTTTGTATTGCAGAGGCTCTGTTCATGAAAAGAGACATATTGCGTTAATAGTCAACTTAACCCCCCCCCTCAAACAAATATACATGATCAGTACAGCAAGATAATTTCTTTTTCCTTACGTGGTAGGGTAGTTTCCGAAAGTGCGTTGACCCATCTGTCTCGGTTGGCGTATCTTTCACGAAGGTAGTTGATCAGCCTGTCAGACGATTGAGAAGTAAACAAATTCAATAAAAACACTTTTCTTTACCCAACAAAGACTATCTGGTTTTGGTATGACATGCATTCACCATAGAATCATTTTTTACCTTATGATAGTACATTTAGTAAGGACTTATAAATGAGTATTCTTCCCTTCCAAGAGCTGGCGACTTCTTGGAAGAGCTTCTTTGTGAAATTTGATATTGGTCCTTAGTACTCATCAGATCAATTCCCTAAGTAACAGAGGAATGAGAGTTCAGCTTTAATTATTTAATTATGACAAATATTTAGGTTGAACCATGTTAATATAATACACATCACAGTTTTGTTTTTACTTTACAAAGCTTGGCCAGTACTCTCTATATCAACCTTTAATACTTACTGATAATATGCTTGAAAAACTACCTTTGGGCTAAACCAAATTATTTAATGTAAAATCTTACTGGCTCGAGTGAGCAACCAAATATTATATAACACAATTTGTCAGTTTTCCTTTTGGAAAACAAATTGGAAAAACCTTGTTTACACTTGCCCGAGTGGGCAACAATAAAATGTTTATTCCAGGCATTGCTTACAGGTGAGAGATGCTTTGACCATCGTTGTATCTCACAAGAGTCCAGTGGTCCAAGAACTCCTCGGAGGTTGGCTGGGTCTGCTCACCAAACACTTCACCAAGACTGACAAGTTAATCAAGGAAAGTGATATTTATACTCCCTATATTTCAGTAATACACATACCACCAGCATACCTCCCTGTTCACCTTTGAACATTTTACACACAGTCACTGTAATATTTACAGTAAGCAGGTTTCGACACTAGCCCGAGGCAAGCAAACATTTATGTTCAAGTTTATTTCCGCATTTCCAAACATTTTAAATACAGATTACAAGTAAAATATACAATAAAATATAAACATTTGAAAAACATCAATGAAAAGAAGAGGAAGCAGTTCTCAAAATTTTAAATGTGTGGGGGAAACAGTTGGCAAGTAAAATGTCATTGGCATACATGTAGTCTAATCTACCATCTATTCAATTTTGAGAGGAAATGTAATTCCTTACATATGAATCAAATGTAGAAAGAGCTTAGAAGCAGATCAAACTACTAGGGTGATTAATTTGTCTTTTGTTTCATGTAATGCATGGGCAAGGAAATTTACTGTTCAGGCAAGTAGAATTTGAAATTCATGATTTTACTTGCCCAAATTGGCAAATAGACACATTTTAGTGCGGAGGTTTGCAGTAAAAGCTTTATTTATCAACCAATTGGTTATTAAGTCTTTCATCTGCCACAATAAATTAGTTCCATTAGAGATATGGGATGCATAAGAAATGAATGATATTCATAGATACCCTTTGATGAAAACCAGTTTGTTGCTGAGTTTGGTTAAAAATGCTCCAAGATATGGCTTCAGTAAGATCTATAAAAAGATTGGGAATAAGCAAAAGCTAAAACCTAACATTCATTCTTTACAAGAGGCTAAATTGCAATGAAAAAACAGCAGCAATATCAATTTACTGGAGAATCTACATCAACATTATTATTTTATAACAAAATGTTTTGTTCAATAAATCGAAAGATATTATCCATCACGCCATCAAAAATAGGTTGATCCTGTTGTCTGATTGTGTTCATTAATAATTTTGACATTCCTCCCTCAGAAAGCTATCAACGGATTAAACACATTGTGATTCTCATTCAATCTAGCTAATTTTAAACGTATGTTCATTGATACTTTCATATATACACCCGAGGCTATGAAAATTGTATAACAGTTTTACATTTAAGCTACTAGGGCTGGAATTTACAAATGTGCATGGTTTTGATGCAAACCAAGGCTTAATTTTACAATATATGCCCAGGGTTTTATAGAGCACGTACTGCACTTCATCTCCCATATCCAAAATCAGGAAATTACTTCAACAGGGGAATCATAAACAATATTATACAGTTGTTATTTTAAATGCTATTGAGGGAAGATTATAATTCCTGAGACATAGTCGCGGGACCATGCAGTGAATAGTGCACCTGCCATGTGATATATACAATTATCAAGGCAATCACGCGACTGTGTTTTAGCCAATCAATGTCGTGTATTTTACTAAGTCAGATGATATAAATTGTTATTAGAATAAAAATATTAGACTATCAATAGAATCTTTCTTTAATCCTTTTACCAGCTGAATTTGTTTCCTTTTTAATGAAAGATGAACATGCAGCAGTCCATCAATCCATGGGCATTGTAAACCATGGTTAACCATCTAGTTTGTGAATCAAAGCCATATGGCCTATCTGTCACCATTTACAGCTTCAATAGCATAAACACATTTTACCTTTTGCACTAATCGTTGCTTGATTGTGTCTGGAATTATTCCTGCAAATAAATAGAAGCAAATGACTGAAAGTTCATATATTTTGAGAATATTATGGACATCTTTTTATTTTCTTATGTTAGTCTAAAACACAAACCTATGACAAATAATAACTGCAAAATAATAAATAAATCTGTTAAACACCTAAGTAATGTAAACATAGATGTTTGAATTTAGTTTTAACACATAAATTACTAAGCCTTTTAGAAGTTTAATATTTCCAGCAATGAGCCTGTGCTGAGGAAATAAATGGAAACACTTGAAAAGGCATCAAATAAACTTGGCACAGGGGGATTCGTGGCTGGCAAAATGGTAGCAGTGACATAGCTATGGTGGGGCACAATAATTTTACTAAAACGATTGTAAACATATTTGGTACAATTTTGAAGGAAAAAAAGAAATACATACGATGTGCCCCCACCCCAATAATTCATGTGCCCCCCCCCCCCCCCCCAATCAGTCCGAGCACACTATGCCACTAAATGATAGTGTAGCATTGGGCTCTTGATGCATATTGGCATAATAGGGGTTAAGGATTAGGTTGCATACATACCTCCATTTGAAAGGCAGACACTAAGGATCTGCACATCTCTCTGACTGCCTGGTTCTTGCCTTGCTTTGTTTTGCCTGAAGAATGTTTAGAAAATATAAAGAAATACAAGGTTGAAATTATTTTTAAATGATGATATACTAGGATACAGTGCGGCTGTGTTCTAGGGATAAAGGCTTAATTTATTTTTGTTTAATATGTAAACCAGGGCTCCACACTTACCTTTTTTTTTTGGTAAAACAATTTATTTCCCTTTTCTGGTGGCCCGAAAGAACAAAAATTACTAACCCAAAAAGAAATTTTCATAACGAAATGATCATGAGTAAACTTTTACTTTTCACAATATCACTCTTTCTTGATCAAGTCAAACCTGGGATTATAGATGAATCTTGAAATGGAAGAAATTTTTTTTTCTAATTTTGTCAATGTCGGGTTGAAAATCGTCTTGCCCGATCGGGCCATCAAAATATGACTTTTATACAGTGCGAGTGTCGAGCCCTGTGTAAACCATTCAAAGACACAGATTGTTACATTTACGGGGGCAATGGTGTGAGCTAAGGCATTTAAGTTGCAACTCAGCTACTCAGTTTTGAAATTAAAATTGAAATTGCTACCTACCTATGGATAAGCTCCTGTGCTACAGTATCCCCCATGTCATGCGCGAGGATGTGAACACTGGATATGCCCAGCTTGTTCAGGAGAGCTTCAATCATATCTGCCTTGTCAAACATGCTGTACTCATGATCCTTCTGCATCAAACAAGGAAACCAATCAAGCAAATATTAAAATGAAAACACTTTTTAGGGTTAGTTCCCAATTGCTAGTGGCCAGAATAAATCCCAACATTAGGAATTAAACCCTCCCCCCCCCCCCCCCCCCCCGGAGTAATAAAAAATGCCCTTATAAAATAAATATAAGGAATTAAAGTTAAAACAAAACATTTTTAAATGGGGGTTAACATTATATTTATTGTTGATATAAATGGTATTCATATATCTCTATTGAATTTTGTTTAATGAGTATCCAGGGCAATTGCTCCGATAAATCTTGCATTCATATTTTTCAAATATAATTATGATTATCCTTCAGCTAGAAAACTTTACCATATTTGTAGAGACAACCTCTCCCTTTAATCGAATTACAATAGTCAATTAGAACTTACCGGTTTATCACTGAACCCGTAACCTAGAAAATCTGGCATGATGACTCTGCCAAACCTGCTGGTCAATCCTGGCCATATCTGAAAGGGGAAAACAATTTTTGTATAAATGTATCCATATTTATATCAGGGAGGTCACAACACAATAAACACAAATGAAGAACATTTTTTGTCATGATTTGTCTTTTCTTTTAAAGGGTACCACCACCCAAAAATAATATTCTTATTATAGAAAGGTACCATCTTTAGTATTCCATTCCTTCAACAAGTTCACAAAAATATGTTTTCAGAAAAAAATATATAATTGGGAAAACGCATCACCACTCTCAACCATGCATTCATGCGGTCTGAATTGCGTAGACTATATGCGTGCAGAGCCAGAGCGCACTGTGCAGAGCAAATGAATCATCCGGGATTCTATTGACGTACGCGTGAAAGCATTGGCGCACTCGCAAATGCTTGGCCCGTATGGAACCAGGAAATAGCAGTGGTTCCGTAAGTGGTGGGAAATTAATTGCTTTGTTTATGAATTACACAACCCTTTGCAAAATGTTGGGTATCTATTCGATATCACAAAACGGTACCAAAACATATAATAATGTGTTGTCCTTTGCCTTGTGGTCCCCTTTAAGTTCTCAGCTAGCACAAATCGTACAAAATAATTAAAATTGTTTCCAATCAAATGCTCTAACTATATGTACTAGGATTATGACAGAGTACATCTTCGATATGCATTAACCTTCTAAAGTGCTGAATATTATATACAAGATCAGTTTCTGATCAATTGATGAAGTTCCCATGCAACGATATATTATTTCATTTGACCACCAGTATTTCAATTGTTCAGTATAGTTTAAATGAAACATCTTCATCCTCAAAGAAAAGTAACATTGTTCATTGTTTCTTATCTTACTGTCCTCCATTTTAGTATTATCAGCAACTACTATGCAGTTATAATGATATTACAATTACAAACATAGAGCACATTTTTGCGGCTATAATGGTCTTTTGCTCAAATTTCAGAAATATTTAATTATTTAGTCAAACAAGGCGATAGCCGTATGTGTCTCGCCCAATTGCGCACATTCATGCCAATCAAGTTTGGTTACAAACAGATGCAGGGTTGGAAAGTTATCAAACATTATAGTCTTGCAGGTAAACTTTCAAATTTGACCTCATTTGACCTTTGACCTACATATGTGACCTTTGACCCCAGAATATCATGGAGGCCAATACAGGCATCTACCAATCGAGTTTGGTTACAAACAGATGCAGGGTTGGAAAGTTATGCAACCCTAATATACTCTTACCCCAAAACTTTCACATTTGACCTCATTTGACCTTTTACCTACTTATGTGACCTTTGACCCCAGCATATCATGGAGGCCAATATAGGGCATCTACCAATCAAGTTTGGTTACAAACAGATGCAGGGTTGGAAAGTTATCAACCCTAATAGACACTTACCCCAAAACTTCACATTTGACCTTTGACCTTACCCTTACAATGTATGTGACCCTTTGACCCCAGGCATATCATGGAGGCCAATGCAGGGCATCTACCAATCAGTTTGGTTACAAACAGAAACGGGGTTGGAAAGTTATTCAACCCCTAATAGACACTCTACCCCAAACTTTCACATTTGACCTCATTTGACCTTTGACCTACTTATGTGACCCCTTTGACCCCCAGCATATC
The DNA here is from genome assembly GCA_037951105.1 of Echinarachnius parma. Classification (NCBI taxonomy): domain Eukaryota; kingdom Metazoa; phylum Echinodermata; class Echinoidea; order Clypeasteroida; family Echinarachniidae; genus Echinarachnius; species Echinarachnius parma. The sequence goes on from JBAMJV010008562.1 coordinate 51,372, forward strand.
ATGAGGTCAATGTAGGGCATCTACCAATCAAGTTTGGTTACAAACAGATGCAGGGTTGGAAAGTTATTCAAATTTTTGTAAGCGTCACGGACGGACGACGGACGACTGAACGGACGGACTTACGACAGACGGACGCAATTTGGATCCCTTAGTCTCCCTCCACCTACGGTGGGCTCGACAAATATGGATGGTTTGCCTGAATTTAAGTTGCCCACTGCCTGATTTTTGCAGTTTTCAAAACTACTGGGGAGCTGCCAGAGCCCCTCCCCCCCCCCCCCCCCCCCCCACACACACACACACACACAAACACACACACCCTAATTGTATGCCTATGGTTGCAATCTACATTGTAATCACCTTGTGAAAGTCATAGCCACAAGTTGGGAATCCATGGAAGATCACCAGAACATCATCATTTCCCCTATTGCCTTATCTATAATAAATAATTTTCAAAAAGAAATACATAAAAAGAAATACATAAAAGGTATAACTAATTTAAAAGCCTCTTTATTTCATACATCATCAACATCATTGTCATTTACCATACATGATACATCATCAGCAAATAAGATGATTGAAGAAAGGTTACACATTCAATATGAGAGCTATACATTAGAAGGCTATATAATTAAAGAATTCAGTTAAATTTGTATCTGGTGAATGCATGTCATTCATAATATGGATAAGTATGTGAATCTATTCTCTTGTTAAAAAATCTTCTGCCAATTTCAGGAATCCAGTCTTATTTCCAAGCTTGACGAGAGAGAGTTTGGGGCCATACAGTGCTGGGTATATATAGTCAACTTTTACTATTATAAACTATCAAATGGGTGATGAAATGTTATGAGGAAGTACATGATGTACCGTAAACCCGGGGTGACTTTGGCCACTTTTTGAGAAGGATGTATTTTCATTAGGTCTCACTCTTTAGAACAATTTTTTTATTCTATACATTACCCCTATAGGACTACATTAGAAATAATCAGAAATTTGTTCTAAAAAGTGATGCTTGATGTAAAATACATTCAATCTCAAAAAGTGGCAAAAGTCAACCCGGCTGCCAAAGTCCACCCCGGTTTAACGGTAACTCAGGAAATTGTAGGAAATAAAATCCATACCCTTATAAAAGATGTTATGTCCGTTAAAGCTGAAATATTTTCCGGAGCTCTTCATGATTCAAGCTGTGGTGAGAGTTCGGGAGCCCGGGTAGTTGATGAAGACGGCAACAGCTGCCACAATCAATGCTATGAACAGATTTGATCTTACCGACATGTTGGTACATGTGATCCTCCTGGCCCAGAATTCCTGCAGTTGTAATTGTCTGATGCAATCCACATAAAAGCAAAAAATTGATTATTATATTAAAATTATCAATTTATCATTTAAAACACCATTACTAATACCAGGGGTGGCGCCAGGGGGGGGCAGGGGGCGATTGTCCCCCTATGACTTTGAAAAGAAAAAAACAGAAAGAAAGAAAGGAAAGAAAAAAGGTAGGAAGAAAAAAAGAAAGAAAAGAAAGGAGGAAAAAAAGAAGAAAAGAAAGGAGGAAAGAAAGAAAGAAAGAAGAAGGAAAGAAGGAAAGAAGGAAAGAAGGAAAGAAGGAAAGAAGGAAGAGAAGGAAAGGAAAGAAGGAAAGAAGGAAAGAAAGAAAGAAAGAAGGAAAGAAAGAAAGAAAGAAAGAAAGAAAGAAAGAAAGAAAGAAAGAAAGAAAGAAAGAAAGAAAGAAAGAAAGAAAGAAAGAAAGAAAGAAAGAAAGAAAGAAAGAAAAGAAAGAAAGAAAGAAAGAAAGAAAGAAAGAAAGAAAGAAAGAAAGAAAGAAAGAAAGAAAGAAAGAAAGGAGGAAAGAAGGAAAGAAGGAAAGGGGGGGGGGGGGGGGGGGCAATGCCCCATAACGCTTTTCGAAATTTGGTTGGTAGGCCTCCTACATGTAAAACGACAAATTAAATCGCCATAGCACCGATGTTTTAATTCTTTATAACAAAAAATATGTAACAAATGGCAGTTATCGGGTTTGAAAATGGAACACTTTCAAGCTTGCTCCGCTCACTCGCATAGCCCCCTACATAATATTTCACAACCTCTGGTTGTTTATATATTACCCTTCATAACGCCATATCATAAGACATAAAACGAATATACCCATACAATAATATTGAAACAAATGCAATTTTCTGATATGAAATTGCTAAAATTTTCAAGGTCGCTCCGCTCGATCGCATGCATAATATTTCACAAACCTCTGGTGTTTATATATTACCCTTCAAAACGGCCATATCATAAGACACTAAATGAAGTTATACCCATACAATAATATTGAAACAAATGGCAATTTTTCCGATGTGAAATTGCTAAAATTTTCAAGCATGCATAATATTTCACACACTCGGGTGATAGTATATAACCGTTCATAAACGTCATATCATAAGACATACATCGAATATACACAAATGAAAATTAAGCTTACTTTTTTAAATACTGATATGAAGGCATCCCTAACAATAAATTCGCCCCTGTATGATTGTGGCTTCGCCACCCTTGTTAGCCCTCCCAACTGTTTGTTTTTATCATTGTGCCATGATGCCGTCTCCCCCCCCACCCCCCCCCCTTCCCCAACAACAAAACCAAAATGACACTTCGCTCCCTCAGCGTCTACACTTTCGCCCCCCCTAAGAAAATACCCTGGCGCCGCCCCTGACTCTTATTTTTGCATTTTGTGATGCTTATTATTGTAATTTTCAAAAGATATACATGTAACCTACTGTATTAATTTACACTTTGTTAAATTCAATATTAAGTTAGTATTACATATTTAAAAGTAAGTAACGAATTAGTAAATTGGTTCTTTGTTATTGTTATATTTAAAATTAAAATTAAATGAGAATATGCATTATAATTATAATAATCACATTTTAAATGTTAGTGCCCTTTCTTGCCAAATGCATTCATAAATATGTATACATTTTGTTGGTATTTTGATGTTAAATTATATTTTTATTGTGTTGTAATTTATTTATTCATATGTTCATATGTTCATATGTTCATGTATGCAAGGCATTTTAGTCTTCGGACTACAGTCTTTTTAATTTTGTCAATAAATACTGATATATCTATCTATCTATCTATCTATAACGAGCAAATAATTAAATGTACACCCTCATTTGTTCAAGCGAGTAATTTACATATTATATATGAATAAATATAACTTTACAAGTCTTCGTCGATGAAATATATATTTTAAAAAGTCTTCAGAAATGTAACTATGTAACTATATATATAAAGCTACTTTTCTGAAGAGTACGAAACCGGTTAGAAGTGATTGAATAGAAAAAAAATTACCGTGGAAATATAGCGTATTTTCGAGTTTGTTTTATTTACTTTTTATTTATATACATATATTCATAATAGCCCTTTAAATAGGCTGCGATAATTTCATCAAACCTTTTGCTATCATCATCATCATTATCAACATCATCACATCATCATCATCATCATATAAAATTCATTATTGTAATTTGTATCACATTGACACATTCATATCCACTCCCAGCTATATTAATTTTCTATTATGATGATCAGTGTAATTTATATCATATATTAAATTCAAACATAGAGGAAACTGACTAGAAATATATCATAATCATACAATTACATACTCAGAACTGCTCCGACAAGAGGCTTCGATCAACAAAACTAATACGCTCTACCAGTTACCCATGCACTTACCCCTGGCATTCATGCAAAGCATTATTGCCGTTATTTTTCAATAAACGAGGCTATAGGGTCGAAAGTCCTACCTGTGTTATATATATACTGTAGATCTATACAAAGTAAATGAAAACACTGAGGCAATGGATGTAGTTGAGCTCGAGAGAGCTAGGTTGCATATGGTTACGCAACCCGTTTACGCATATGCTCCACGCATACTATACAGGCACATATTATTAAACATATGAAAAACAGCTGCAGTACTTCATTTCTATACATAAACAATATAATATAGGCCTATGTGGTACCCCCACATCTTGGCAGAACTTACCCAAATCGACCAAAGTATTCACCAAGTAAATCGCCACCAAAATCAGGACTACCTGCTAGCTGATCGAGCGCGCCCTGCAGTTTTTAGTGATAAAGGTGGTATGTGTACTATAGCAAGCAGCCCAGTGCAGCGATACCACATCCACCACCATTCTAACAACCAGGCATGCTGGCTCGAGTGATTACGCAAGAGCAGACGGTGATGCACACGCCAATTTAGAGGGGGGGGGGGGGGGGGGGGAGAGTGGGGGGGGAGCAGTACCTCCTCCCAGTTGCAGAATGGGGTATGTTTTATTTGCCAGCCAGCAGTCTACTGAACCTGGCCTTGGGGAGGGGTTTGCACCCGGGGGGCGCGGCACTCATGTATAATGTAAGGCGGGTAGCCTATGTGCCCGGGGGGGGGGGGGGGGGGGGGGGTGTCTGTCCTCATAGAAAGGGGGGTATCATGCGTGACCAAGGACTTGCCCAAAGCACCCCTCAACGAGTATTTGCGTGGTGCAAAAAATACACCCTAAGTAAGTATGATTATCGGGTAATTGATAGTATTGATACCCTAATCAATTTTTTGTAACCCCTAAGCAAGTATTTTGATACCCTAAGCAAGTAATCAATTTTCTGTAACCCCCTAAGCAAGTTATAACTATTTTTGATACCCCTAAAGCAAGGTAACCAATTTTTTTGTAAAACCCTAAGCAAGTCATAACTATATTTGATATCCTAAGCAAGTAATCTTTTTTTTGTAAACCCCTATTAAAGCAAGTGATAACTATGTTTGATACCCTAAGCAAGTAAGCTTGAGTTTTTGAGACCCTAAACGAGTAATTCATCTTTTCGAGACCCTAACGAGTAATTTATCGGCTAAAAAAGATACCCTTTTCCCCTGATTTTGGGGTGATTTTGAGACCCTATTCGAGATACTCGAGTATCTCGCCTGATCGTAAAAAAACACCCTAATTACTCGTTTTTTTTGGTCAAGCATGATACACCCCCTTTCAATGAGGACAGACCCCCCCCCCCCCCCGGGGGGGTTGTGCCGCTTACAAGACCCGGGCCGTTTGGCACCCGATTGCGCTCTCAAGATATCCGATTTTCAAAAATTCCCGCTCCATAGACCTCCGGAATGACCTTGGACTATAGCGCCAAGGTCCATTATTCGTCTTCTAGTCCAGCTCCTTGGACTATTTTGAGGTTTCCGTAGCTCCAAGGTCCAAGTAGGCCTATTTTGTAGTTTTAGTCTGCTCCTTAGACCCCTTTTACCTCCCGTTTCGCAGGGTTTTTGTAGCTCCAAGACCCTATATTTTGTGCTGTGGCAGCCATTCCAGAGTTCCCGTGAGGCACACCCCCCGTCAAAAAATAATTCGAGTGCCCCCCCCCCCCCCCCCCCCGGGGGGGGGTGCCCATCCTGAGGGCCAAACACACGGCCCTCGCTCGGCTTCCGACTTTTTTTAAAACATGATACGTCACTGGTTTACATCCATTTGCTCTCTTTCATTTCATGACATTCAAAAACACAAAACAACAACACAACATCAACTTTCAAATCAGGTTTCAGCGGGTCAGGGGGTTATATCTAGGTTTAAGCCGCGGTATAGTTAGGGGTTTTGGATTAGGGTACTGAGGGTAACGATTTTATAGGGTTTGGGTCATATCGGAAAGCCGGAAGGGATGCCCTTAGGGCAATGTGTCCCACACTTACAAAAAGATGGGAGTGCTGCATAGGGCTGAAACCCCATGTCCATCTCCAATAAAACAAAAGAAGATAACAATCCTCATTCGAACACATGTATTTTTAATGCCTAACATCCACGAGCCCTTCAGCCTTCAGCCCTTGCCTATTCGTTTGCTTTCCATTAAAACATATTGGTAGACTGCATTGGTGACAATTTAGTATTTGAGCAGCGTATAGTCATTTAAAACGATTCAGGCATATCATTATGACAACGATATGACTAATTTGGGGGCTAGTTTGGCTACCGGCCATTTTCATTCTCAAAATCAATGAGTATCTTTTCCACTATAATAGCTAGTACAGGCTTATATTAATTACCACCAACATCACTACATCAGTATCAGTTTGGGCTTTGTTGAAAAAAGAACCTCAGAGGAAAATAATGTCTTTGCACGTAAGACACAAAAGAATTTGAACCAAAGTTTGTAATGTTATTTCACACAGTTTATGTTATGCCTGATAAAGCCATGGTGATTCATTAATTAGTCCCCTGATATGATGTCTAACGTTTGTCCCAGAAACAGGTAGACGTTATTCTAACGTTAGAATATGGTTGTTTTGGTTGATTTTTGGTTACCATTGCTGTTACAACGTTGTAGTAACGTTACATATCTGTTAGCTTTGGTGCATAGTTACGGTTAAAATACCAACGATTGGTGAACGTTCTATTTTCGTTACCTTTGGTGCTTAATCTAACGTTAAGACTGACAAACGTAGGAGTAACGTTATATTTTGGTTAGCTTTGGTGCTTGAATAACGGTTAAAAGACAAACGTTGCTGTAAATTTATATTTGGTTAGCTTGTTGTTTAATTTAGCGGTAAAAAGAAAAACGTTGTGGTAACGTTATTAAGTAATTAGCTTTTGTTGTTAATTTAATGGTTAAAAGACCAACGTTGTAGTGACGTTATATACTGATTTGCCTTTCTGGTTTAATGTAACGGTTAAAATATAAACATCGTAATAACGTTACATATTGATTAGCACCGGTGTTTAATTTAAACGGTTAAAAGACCAACGTTGCTGTCAAGTTATATTTTGGTTAGCCTTGGTGTTTAATTGAATGGTTAAAATACCAACGTTGTAGT
>JBAMJV010008563.1:0-37226 GCA_037951105.1 Echinarachnius parma
TCTCCCTTTAACAAAAGAGTAATTTGCAAAACAGAAACATGTTCCATGCTTGTATCAATTGGTAACACAAACACTTGCAAGTTTCTGGATTTTGACAATGCTACTATATTATTAGTCTGCTCCAACCCCAATCTTCAGTCACCATCTATCCACCAATAAACAAATCTTTAGTATTTTTTTGTTATCATTCCGGCATGAATTCCTAACCCCCCCCCCCCAAAAAAAAAAAACACAACACAACACAACACCAAACAAGCTGCTGAATAATCCGAGTTGCACAAGTGCACTACATGATTCATGTGCGCATGGGAGACAACTTTCTATGGCAACCATGGCTTTTTGGTTTAATTGAGAGGATTACTCAGTTTGTATGGAATAATTTTCATTACAGCTTCAATTCATGTTTGTGGCTACATCAAAATAGGGTAATATGCTTATCCTCAAATTTAGGAGTCGGATAATGCCCCTGTGACACTTCTCTGCTTTCATGAATCCGCCTGGTTTCCGACTTGACCGAAACCATGCGGGACGGATGCGTGGCCCGCCTCGTCATGTTTCCGACACATTTCCGACACATTTCGGCACTCTTTACGCATTGTCCCGTCATGTTTACGCCACCTTTCCGCATTCGTCGTTTTGGTCATTGTTCTACGATACTTCTTTCAACTGGTCACCGTTGATCGGTCACAGTGTAGCAATCATTTGTATAAATGACAAGGTATATAAATGGGCACATCATTTCATATGATCTCCAGATGAATTATGACCACCTTTTATTGATGACGTGTCCATTAATACCTATTGTTCTGCGGGGGATTAATGAATAGATTACCCCATTCCCGTGAACAGTACATATCAATTACAAATAGACGCCCATTTTATAGCGTACCCAGGATTTGAAGGGGGGGGGGGGTGTTATTTCGTCGGTTAACATTTCCGAGGTTGAAGGCCGAGACCGAGAAGAAGAATAGCTCGGGTTATTTGGTTTTTGTTGCTTGTTTTGTTTGTTTGTTTGCTTGTTTGTTTGTTTGTTTGTGTGTGTGTGTGTGTGTGTGTTTTTTTTTTTTTTTTTTTTTTTTTTGGGGGGGGGGGGGGGGGGGGGGGGGTAATCGCCCGGGGTTAATAGTCACATAACCGTTAAAGGGATCTAGTAACTTTGTTGACATGTGCAAAAAGTGATGATTGGTTGATATAATGTATATTGTTGTTATTTATTATGTACACAAGGTATTATGTGAAAATTTCAAGTCAAATGGATGCCAAATGGCCGAGTAATGAGATAAAATGCAAAGTGATATTCACTAACTCACAGCACTCACTTTGTTCACGGTTTCTAAAATCCGACGGATATTTCATTATCTGAAAACTTCAATCGTTCATAATTTTGTAACGAAAGGGAAATTAGAAAAATCATGCTTTTTTGTTAATACGAACAAAACAAGGTATGAGAGAACTGCTAGTTTTCCAATTAGATTTTGAGGATTTGGACAGTGTTTCTATGTCCCTTTAACCGTATGTCCATGGAAGAAAAACCCAAACACGTCCAAATTACAGTGCTTTTTTAAATGTATAATGGTTGAATAAATTAGTAAGGAAAGAGATCATTACAAATATATCAAAGCGAAATCACCTTGTTTTTTCAGCAATGCATAGGATTTATAAATACATGTTATTAAATAAAAGTTGGGCCTAAACAATTATTCTTATTAATCGCATATATTTATGAATATTTCCGCTGTTTCTGATCCGGTTTTGATCAAATTGTTTATTCTGTCTTTTAAATATGTGCCTTTTTTCAAATATAACACATGAGTTGTGATTACCTTTAAGAAAACAAGGATTTAGAGTGCCCTAAAATCAGAACTGTACTATCTATGAAAATATTTGTTTCATTTAAAGGGGTAGTTTAGTTTTGGTAAGGCTGAACTTTAGTAGCCAAAACCTGCACAGTAACATTATAAACTAATAGTTATAACTCCACCATGCTCGAAAGGTATACAAAATTACAAACGACCAAGTAAAACGCCTGTTATCATTCAAAAAGAGCCATTAAAACACAAGAGGGCGCTTTTTTAAAAGGCATTGGTTTCAACCATTTTCAACCAAAATTATGCGTGTGATGTTTTGTTGATATAATGATTAAATAGCGAGATCATCAACAACCATTTAAAAAACGCTATTAAAAATTTTTGAAAAAGTGCAAGCATTTTTTTAATTTTTTCAAAAAATCATCTAATTATTTGGGCCCCAAATAATTATAAGATCAGATATATTTATTGATATTTCAGCCGTTTCTGGGTCGATTTTGACCAAATAAAGTTTATTCTGCCATTAAAATTGCATGTTCTCTCAAATTCGACACTCAGTTTTTCATTACCTCACAAAAAAATTGCGATGTGCAGCGCCCTCTCTACCAAAACTAAACTTCCCCTTTAAACTTGGCCAAAAATAATCATGTCTTCGTTTCTTGATAAAGTACTGCGAGTGCGTAAACTATTCGGGAACCATGCCGAAACCATGCCGAAACCATTCCGAAACTGTGCGGAATCTTGTCGGAATCTTGTCGGAAACTGTGCGGAACCTTGTCGTGAACCAGGCGGGCCACAATGCCGATGATCGGCATTGTCACGGCTATTTTTGGCATAGTTTCGGTATTGTTTCGGCATTGTTTCGGCACTGTTCCGGACAAATCTAGTCGTGAACTAGTCGGAAGCAAATCTTGAACATTTTCAAAATTTCGTTCCGCCTTTCCGCATCCTCCCGACTGGTTTCGGTCAAGTGTCACGCATCCTTCCCGCATGGTTTCGGTCAAGTCGGAAACCAGGCGGATTCAAGAAAGCGGTCACAGGGTCACAGGTGTCACAGGGGCATAAGTATTTTTCCACCCCTGTTTTTTCTGATCAGCTGAAATTCTCTATTATATTGGCAGATCTAATGAGAACAAGTCACACTTTTGAGCAGATGTTGTCGCAGCTAGTTTGGTAATTATCTCTTTTGCATGGGAATAACTTTGCCATATATCCTGACTACTCACGGTGAGTATCATTACATACAAATAGTGTTCAATGATTTGGAGTTGAATACAAAAATGTCAATTGTATACACTGAAACATTTAGATGTGCATTGTGGAATATGACAAGTAGCATCAGCGAAAAAAATACACGGGGGCGGCGGGCGAATTCGCCCCCGAAATGCCCAAATTCACCCCCAAAATAAAAAATTCGCCCTCGATATTTTTTTGTGGGATTTTTCTGATTGGATTGTGATCAAATGCTTATAAAATGATCACTTACAGCATTATAGCTTATTAGTAGCCCCTGAAATTCGAAAAAGAGCCCTGGAAATTTGTAGCCCCCGAAAGTTGGAAAAGTAGCCCCCGAAATAAAAATATTAATTTTTTCGCTGAGTAGCATGTACATTATATAAGATTATGACTTTATAAAATGAGTGTTTTTTTTACTAATTCACAATTGTTCATATCATAATGTCATGTACTCATGCATAACTTGATAAACTACCATACCCATGGCATGCACCATTGGTGTCTTGGATAAAATAGTACAATTTAGATGTGTGTATATTGCTGAATTCTTAATGACAAGTAACAAGATTATGACTATGTAAAATTAGTGTTCTTTACAAATTTACTTTGAACAGTTAATTACAATGTGATTTGATTTTATATCACTTTATTGTCAATTCAACAAAGGAACAAGAGTAAAGGTGAACAGACTCTTACATATAGCCCAGGACATGACGCATAACTGTCAATACAGGGCTTAAACGTAATACAATATAATACATTATGTAACAATTTACTGAATAGAATGAATTCAATCATCATATTAAATACATGTATTTCTAATTCAATTAAATAACAAAAGGCACATCGGGAATACAGAAGTCATATCCTTAAGCATCAACAACAACAATAATTACTAAATATCAAATACCATTTTAAAACAATTTAAGTTTCATACTAATTTAAATTTCAATATGAAACGTAGTAAAAATACTAGATAATGAATTATGAATGCACGCCAAATCTCGGGCCATTTATATCGAATACTCCAAATCAGTCTTTCAAATAGTTATTATTCAAATTAATTACAATGTAAAACTAACATCTCAGTCTATTAACATTAAGCGGACAAGATGCAAAAAGTAAACCTACAGCGACTTTACTCAATATCGGGATTCTTGCTTTAACCTTCCTATTTAGTGAATTGAATGCTTGTCGTGAACAATCGTTTGAGCATAATGAGTAATTGAAATATAAAAACTAGCATATTCCAATAAAATAGGATACCACAAACCGAGTACACTTTATTTCACTTGACATAATCATAATTCCATATCATTAATACCATTTTAAAACAATTAAAGTTTCATACTAATTTAAATTTCAATGTGAAGCCTAGTAAAAATACTATAATGAATTATGAATGCACAACCAACGTTCGTTTGAGCATATTGTATAATTGCAATATATAAAAACTGGCATATTCCAATAATAATAGGATACTAGCTGTACCCGCGGAAATCCGCGGGTTTGTGTGAGAGAAAGGCAATAACGACATAACGACACTTTAAAACTATACTATTCCCATAGCCATCATTTTAAATAGTGAGACAAAATAGACACGGGCAACTAAATCCCGCCCCACAACCCGTCGGGGGCCCTGGTCAACAATATACATCCGGCCAATGTATAACAAAATCATGATGGTTTCAGTACCCATGCAAAGTTATCCCCCATATTTCATAATTATGGTCCACTACATTCGTGTTCTTGATAATATAGTAGCTTCGCCGCTGCCCCCCCCCCCCCCCCCCTCGACTCCAATTGCCTGCATGGCACATAACCTCGTGTCTTCTAATCCGCGGGTTGTTTTTTTTCAGTGAAAAGCCATCACGATTTTAAGAACACAACGACCTCTGAAACTAATTTAAAACGTCCCTATCCACATGGTTTAAAAACGAAAGAGGCACAGGCATGCTACCCCTCCCCCACCCCGCTCTTTTGCACATGTCATTGCGATACATCCTTTCAGTGAACATGATAAACCCGACCCATCGGATATCCCCGGTACACTCTGTTTAAATGTTACAAATAATTATAATAATGAAAATACGATGAAATTGTATGCATGACAAACTTATCAAATACAAACACATGCGCTTGATGCGTTTTCGTTGTTTTATTTTTTGTTGCGAAGTTAGTAGGCAGGTAGGGGGGGGGGGGGGGGGGGGGTGATCGCCTTTTCCCCTTTTCCAAATCTGCAGGATTTTGTCCTAAAAGTTTGATTTCCAATTTCAGTATCATCCCTTGTTATACGTTTATCATAATGTGAAACCCGGGGATATATTGCGATGGAGGGAACGCTTACAGCTGTCTCTTCATGCATTTAATCAAATGACACTCTTTATAATCATTTTGTATTATCAATCCTGAGCGGATTGCGAGATGGTATGCGAGATGGTATATCCTTTCCTTGTGCGTGTTGTAACACATCTTGCCACAGGGTGGCGATATTGCACATTATACCACGGAGCGATTTTAGCAAGATTAGCCGATGCCCTGGTCAATGTATAAATACGAAAGAAACTCCCCTCAACCATTGTTCCCCCCGTTCTATATTCACTTCAATGCACAATTGCACCGTGTACAAAAGGATTAGCTCGCTCGCTCAGCTGTGTACAAAGCATGTGGGCTCGCGAATAACACACGCAAAACAACGATGACGAAACTATTGAACTAAGCTACTATTACACTCGTTGTCGTTACAGTGCGTTGTCAATTTCAAACTTACGGATCATATGGACCATTTGCGTGATAATAATAATTTATATTTATCCAAAACTGGACAGTTTTGCAACTCGTAAACTTTGAATTGTTTCGTAATATATATCTTGCTTTTTAAACTCCGTTTTATATTCGTCAAACAAAGTTGCGGCGGTAAATCGGTAGTCATTGCTCGGCGCCTTAACTTTAGCAACCGCATTGCTGACTTTCCCTTTTCTTCGATCTGGAGGACGACCACGGGGCGGGAGCGACTCGGGAATACCTTATTGTCCTCCGCAAAACGTATATCCTTCGATCCCGACGGTCGGGGAGTCGCCGAATTCTCGGGGTGAGGATATCTCGAGTGGGAGGCATTTGGGGGGTTGAAGCTTACCGTATTAATATAATAGATAACAGACAAAGCACAATGTATTTCACCAAACATAATCATATTCTATATCTAATCCTTTTACGCCAAATGGACGACCCCTAGCTTGTACATAAAGCGCAGCGTGTGCGCACAGCGTGTGCACGCACACGTCCGTCCCAGAGTTCACACCGAAGCGTCTTTGGTTCACACTGAGTGCATGCAACAAAACATTGAATTACTAACGCTCATTGGATGATGAGCGCGTTACTGCACGCTACTCAGCCGCGCATTAATACGGGATTGTGCATATAATTAATATGTGGACTCGACTGCATGCACTGTATACAATATACTAGCACTGTGCGCGGCGTACCGCGTATACAAAATCTAATATCAAAATGTGCATGCAATTAATGGTACCCTGGCCCTGTAAATACTGTGCGTATACAAATTTCAAAATCTAATATCCAAATGCATATTTACAATACTATTTTAAGGGCATGGATATTACGCGAATTCAATATCAACAGTACGAATGTCATTTTAGCACATATTAAAAATGATAACAACATCTTATTTTTCTTTTTACTTTAAGAATCTACAGCGACTACTTTGTCGGGATTCTTACTATAACCTTCCTAGAATAAACCACAACTTCATAAACTTCCGCATTGTATCCATGCACCTTTGATGTCTTGGATAAAATGTTACAGGAATTGTATTAATTAGCAAACATATATTTATCATTGTTCATTCAACAGAACATGACTGCAATTCCATTTGGAGATCCACAGTATATCTGCCTGGAAAAGAGGAGGAACAACTGCATAACTACTCACAAGGACCTTTCTTCTGAACTTTCTGAACTTATAATTATAAATTAACCTTAACAGAGACATAGCTAGATTTTGGCCTAAAGCACTGCAAGATTATTTTTTTTATTGCTCAGTGCTATACCTCTGCATAAAAGACCTTTTCAACAGAGTACCGTTTTCTCATCTATCCAATCTCGATCATTTGAACAAGATACTTTCACTGCTTTCAACAAATCTGCAGAGAGAAATCAAGTAGGGCGAAGCACACAATGGCTTCCGGAGGAGAAGCAAGTAGGGCGAAGCACACAATGGCTTCCGCAGGTTGGATATACTGCCATGTTGTCGACAAAGTTAAGAATTTGAAGTCCCCACTAAGAAGCAGTGACAATAAAAAGTGGAAAATGTGTAAGGTGACTTCTTCCAAGGATACAGATCACAGTAAAAAGGAAATGGATGCAACTGATCAGCTAAAAAAGGATCATGACCAAAATGCTAAATTGGCATTTAAAGTCTCTTGCACCAGTGAATTGAAACAAAATGTGAATAAAGTCAAGAAGAACTTAGTCTTAGGATATAACATTGAAAAGGCAACCGCCAAACAACTCACAGGAGAAGAGGATAGGCAAACTGTTTGGCTAATAACTCAAGAAGTTTTCTTGAACAATTGTATTGAAGAAGCAAACAGGCTCAATGATGATAATGATTATGATAGTGTTGAAATGTTCAATAAGGAGAACTACCAGTTCTCCGAGCAAGTTCCCGAAACAGATCCTCTGCCACAAGGATTTTCACATGTAATCACTAGAACTGTTACCTACTGTGAACAAAAAGCATTCAATGATGTGAACGAAGAAAACAAGCTGTTGAGAGAGGCAATGGAACAGCTTAACCTTACAGAAAGCATGCCGCAAGCTAGTGACGAGGCGGCGGCAAGCTTGAGAAGCGATCTCTACTAACATGAAGCTTGCGGACTATACCCGCACGCTAATGATACGCTTAAAATTTGCTGCCCGCGCACATTGCATGCTTGCGAGACTGTCTGCATGCCTGCATGCTTGTAAGCTTGCAGGCTTGCTTGCTTGCTTGCATGCTTGTAAGCTTGCAGGCTAATTAATTTATGCGAGCTGCATGCCTGCAAACAGAATCCTCATCATTTGATTGGTTGAAATTCTTTCCTAATTTGAATATATTTCATTATCGCAAGCTAGCGGCTAGCTTACACACAAGCTAACCACTAGCTTGGGTGTAAGCTAGCCGCTAGCTTGCGACATGCTTTTTTCTGTAAGGGAAGCATATAAAATTGGGGTCTGACTGTTGAGAGAACTTGCAGATCACGCATATGGGCAATTCCACAACAAAATGGACATACATGTAGATGCCAAAAATTCAAAATGATATTTGGTACTCATATTTTTTAACAACACATGAGTTGAAGTTTTAGGAACCATCATATTTCTTTTTCAATGATGGCCATTTTCTTTTTCAAAATGGCCATCAAAAGTATTTGTTTACATTGTATCTTGAACTTGTATGCCTTTTATATCTGTTAATTTTCTTACCTTGTCAACTTGTTGTTTTTATAAAGTGTTAAATAAACTGAACTTGAAGAACACAATAGCGGGTTACGATATGCTATTGTGTGTTGTAGAAACAAATTTGTTTTCTTTTTTCTTATGTATTCAGTTAAAAATGTTTCAAAAATAATTAAATTGTGATACATTTGCCCCCTAAATTATGCTTAAAATACTAAAATATTAAAAGCAGGACTGCATAGTTGACACTAGCACTTGCCCATATGTCCTGGGTAAGTAAAAATAATGTTTTTAATGTAAATTTCATAAAAATGGTCTACATAGGTTGCCCAATTTGGCAGCTAAATATATCAAATATGAGAGAAAACTGTAATTCTTAATGTTTAAATCTCATCTGGAAGAAAGATGGAAATTCTGTTTGGGCAAGTAAGATTTTAAAATGCATGATTACACTTTCCCAATCAGTGCAGAAGAGAAAAAAGTTAGTATGGAGGCTGAACAAAAATCACAATTTCAATAATATCCTTTTACTTGTTTTAATTCATTTTCCCATTCCTGGGATTAAGGCTAGATGAATTGAACTTGTTTTGATTGGAACTACCCAACCATTTGTTGTAAAGAAATCATAAAAATCACACAACCCTGAAACAGAATGACACAAAATAAAAAATGAGATAATAAGTATCCCGATATCTATGATCAGTTCCCCCCCCCCCCCATATTTGTCCTTCTTTAAATAGCTATCAATACATTGTACAGTCTACAGGAAAATACATGTTTGAATTGCAAATTTATCTGGTGCTTTCTGAAAAAATAAAAACAAATCAATGTAAATTTTTAAAAGTGTGATGTAAACAAATAAATTGTCTTTTTACTATTTTTTGTTGTTATCACAATTTTTTCCCAACCCATTTTTGTGGGTATATTATTCAAGAAATGTGAGTTTGAATACTTATATCTAGCTGTGGTGAAGACATAACTTGTATTGATAGCTTTCATTTATCTCTGAAGGCATTCATTCTTTCAGTGCTCCAGTGATTTTCAATAAAAAAAAAAAAAAAAAAAAAACAATCTTGAATATGATTTTTTCCTTCAATAAGAAATCTTGAATATGATTCTATATGTAATAATCATCTTGTAAATGTAATCTGTATGTTAAAAAGTTTATTTGAATTCACTTTCGTGGGCTCATTACTTATTGAATGTGTGATTCAATACTTTTTAGAGCTGGGGTGAAGACTTCTTTTACTCAAAATCATACATATTCAAAACAAAAAAAATATCTTGAATTCTGCAGTATAATTAACACTCTTGTGTGTAATTCAAATTTGTACGATTCCTTTTTTGTGGGCATATCATTCAAGAAATATGTGCTTCAATCTATTGCTTACAATTCCGCATTTAAGTAAGTATTTATATTTTGTGGGCATATTATTCAAGAAATATGAGTTCCACTACTTTAAGAGCTGTGGTGAAGACTTATTTTGTATTCTTAATAGACATTTTGTATCTATCTCTGAAAAACTTCATTATGATGAGTGTTCTGGTGATTTCTTCTTACAATAAGAATTCGAAAAATCAATCTTGAATATGATTCTACAATAATCATCTTGTATGTGTAATCTACATGTGTATATGTTAAAATGTATATAATTGTGGGCATATTACTCATAAAATGTGTACTTCAATACTTTTTTGAGCTTGGAAGAAGACTAATTTTTCATCCTTTACTCCATATTGTACATATTTAAAACAAAATAAACATGCTTAAACATGCCAAAGTATTTGACCCATTAATACTGCTTTACGAATTTGTAAAAACAAGTGCTCAGAAGAAAATTGTTTTTAGTAGCTAAAAATGAGATAAGAATACATTTTCCATGACAGTTATGTTGCAATTTTGGAAGTTTCCCTTATTTTTACAAGGTGTTCAAATAGGCATACTATCTAGTTTCTTGTCTGGTTTTGAGCAAAGTTGTATTTATCCTCTCATGCTCCTTATTTTGTTTTAAAACTACTACATATTGCCTGGAATTCCCTTTTAAATACTGGAATAAATTAATTTTGCTATCTTCACATATCCTGTTAATTTCAAATTATTATCCTCAATTTAAAAATATGTACTTGCACATGTATCTATGTTGTGGTCACATCAACAGAGCTGCCAACCTTGATCAACAAAAAACAAACAGAATGAAATGACCCCCAAACCAAATTTTCAGGGAAAAAACAGAATTTCACAACAAATTGAGGTTAATACTTAGTACTTGCACATGTATCTATGTTGTGGTCACATCAACAGAGCTGCCAACCTTGATCAACAAAAAAAAAAAACAGAATGAAATGACCCCCAAACCAAATTTTCAGGGAAAAAAACAGAATTTCACAACAAATTAAGGTTAATACCAAAACAGCACAGAAATTGCATATCGTGAGAGGAGCGATCTAAATAAATACTTTAAACAAAATATATATTATTTTGTTTCTGCCGTAATTAAAAGATGAAACAATTACTGCAAAAACGGTATAGTTGGCAGCTCTGTTTTGAGCTTCTATTTATTCTAGATTGATATTAAAGACGTGAATGTACATATTAGGAAAATTATGCATAGAATGCTTTACAATTTTGTTTGTTTGTGTGTGTATGTGTTCTTATACATTGAATAAGACTAAAACTATTAATTAGAATTCTGTTTTCTTCAATAATACTCTTATTGTCTGCATAGCTATGTAGCTAAGTATCAGTATGATACTAAACTGGGTTCCAAAAGAAACTTATCACTTCTTCAGAGCGACACACATTAAAATCCAAAGCATAAAAATAAATCATAATTGGGCATAGATTAGCTATAATATTCCTCAGCAAGCAGAAACAAAATTATGTTTGATTTAGTCAACAAAAAATAAAATAAGGTGAAATCGCAAGAGGTTATTATTAAAAAATCACAGAAACTGCTCGCCTTCCAGGCACGGAGCTCGGTACGGACAATAGCCAGTCTGGTGGTTACATAACCCGCCTTTGATGTTGAATGAATAGCTATTGAAAGTTCTGAATAGACCGCCTTTTGTGGAGGTTCGCAGCGAGCAGTTTTTGTGATTTTTGTAAAGTGACATGTAGCGATTCCATCGCATTTTTCTCTTTTTTGGCAAAAGCAACCTTTCAATTTTTCAGATAGGCTTCATAAGGAGAATGATAGCTTATCTGTGTCTAAATATGATTCAATTTTATGCTATGGATTTTAGTGAGCGTCGCTCTGAAGAAGTGATAAGTTTCTTTTGGAGCCCAGTTTATGTAGCTCAGTATAGCTTTGCATCTGCATCAAGGGATTACGTCATCAAGTATCAAGTCTGTCTTGTATGTGATATAATGTTTTAGAAATCTTTGTTATTAAAGTAATCTAACAATTTTGTTGTTTGAAAATCAAATGCTTGCTCTGTAACTCAAAATTGTATGAGGTCTCTGAATTAAAGTTTCTTAGGACAGTTAAAACAAACTCACCCCTGCTGTCTGTGCCATGTTTATGTTAAGTGATGATATTGGCATCCATGTCCGAGATTTGATGTTTGAATTTGTTTTTTTGCGGGGGGGGGGGGGGGGGGGTGCAGGGTGCGGGGGGAGCTATACTGCCATGAGTGCAGGGATATCATTTCTTTCAAGCACACTCACAAAAGTCCACTCAGACAAATTTGGGTACCAGAACTCAAACAGCCCTTAACTAATTGCGGACTGTGGTTAATAAACTGAAAGCAAACAGATATAATAATTATCAAGCCTAATTTCATTTGCTCATTAAAATACAATTATCTTTTTCTGGTCATAGCGCAGTGTTCCCTTTGTTAGCTTAATTAGAAGGACAAGGATTGCATTGCCTTGCCTACAGGAACCTGGGGGGGGGGGGGTGTTTCACAAAGAGTCAAAGTTGAACTAGATTAACTCTAAGTTGGACCTTACTATTATGGAATTCCATTAATTTCTATGAAAACTTGTAAAAACAAGTTAAACAGGCCTACAATATTTTTTAGAAAAAACATTAACCTTTTTGTCAGCAAAGATCCTTCTGGTTATCGATGAGAAATTTGTTGGAAAATTAAGATTATTTGCATTTGGGCTCTTTAATATGTTTAATTCCGAAGCTACAAATGGCTTTCCATAATTTTCCATAATAAGTCCAGCTTAGAGTTAACTTCAAATAAGAACCTTAGTGGGCCATGTACAAAGTGTATGAGGATTTCAGAATTTCAAAGAGAACGGGTTAAGGCCTGGTCACATAGCACTGAATAACGTAAACGTACGCCCGATGGAAAACAACATTTTCCGTTCATCTCTTTTGTATGTATTTCTTGTCAGGCGATGTAAAGTTGTTCTATCCGGCAGAACATTTTGTACATGAAGCATGAAAGACGACTTTCACCACCAGGAAATTTGATTTCGAAAATGTTCTATCTGATGATATCTGGTTGCAGAAAGAGATACAATCGATTGTAAGTCACGATTGATCCTAAGTCAGAAAATTTACGCGTTTCAACCAATCAGAATTGTGCATCTAGAACACGTGATCTGACTTACGATTAATTGCAACTTACAATCGATTGTTACGATTAATTGCAACTTACAATCGATTGTTACGATTAATTGCAACTTACAATCGATTGTATCTCTTTCTGCAAATGGGGCCCAGGTCTTTAATATGAAATGATCAATATTATAAGCATAGCTAGCCCACTGGTTTGCAGCCACTTTAAAATTTACTTTCAGGACACCACAATTTCATAAATGACAATTGTTACTAGCCTAACATGCCGGGTTACCGAAAGAAACTGAATTTCAAGAGTTTTTCTTTGATTGGAGCCAACGGACTAAGATTTGGATGGTTATTAGCTGAAAAATTGTGTTGCTTAATTGCCCAACCAGTATCAGAATACAAATTTAATGACTGGCATTGTAATTAGAACCTTTATTAAAGGGATAGTTGAGTTCTGGTAAACCGAGTACAGTTTTGGTCAAACTGAATTTTAGTAACCAAAACCTGCACCATTACATTAAAAACTGATAGTTATAACTCCACCATGCTCGAAAGGAATACAAAATTACTAATGACCAAGTAAAAAGCCTGTTATCATTCAAAAAGAGCCGTTAAAACTCAAGGGGGCGCTCTCTAAACCCTCATCGGTTTCAACCATTTTAAATAAAATATTGTGCATGTGATGTTTTGTTGAAATGGTGATTAGATAGAGAGATAATCAACAACATTTAAAAACCCATTTTGTAAATTTTAGAAAAGAGGAAGCATTTTGGTTCAAAATTATCGAATAATTGTGGGGCCCCACATTTATTACAAATGGTTATGTTTATGGATATTTCAGCTATTTCTGAACTGATTTTGATCAAATAAAATTTATTCTGTCATTAAATTTGTATGCTCTTTCGAAATTGACACTCAGTTTTTCATTATCTCACACAAAAATTATTTTGTGTAGCGCCCTCTATACCAAAACTCAACTATCCCTACGCATCAATTATGCATGCAACATAGACTAATATAAGACCAAATATTTTTTTGGTGAGAATGCTTGCAGACTGTCCTGCTGTGCCAAAGAATGTGAACTTTGATGATACAACCATATTCAACTCCTTGTTAATCTTGTGGTGTGACTGCATCCATGGGTCTTTACAATCTATAGCCAAAGAATCCACATAACTCACAACTCTATCGCAATTTAAAAACAGCAACAAATCCTACAATATCATACAAAGACAATCAACCTGAGAGATCGCTTATCATTGTTGGAACACTAGCTGTTTACTTATCAACTTTATTTCCAGTTGGACTGCTGTCAAGCCAAAGTTCAGGAAAGTTCAGGAACTTAGGCCAAAAAAAAAAAATTGTTTGATTGGCGTAACGGGCAACCAAAAATTAGGGTAGGTCAGTGGGGATTTTTTTTTTTTTTTTTTTTTTTTTTTTTTTTTGTCAGCACAAATACACAAAAAAACACACATAACACATCGAAATTCCAAATTCTATTGCAATTTTTAATTTTTTTTATTTTATTTTTAATTTTATTTTAAACAAAATAAAATTCAGAAAAAACCTCTAGGGTCGGCGTGCATTAGCGCCGGTATTTTTAGGGTCGGGCGGGTTACGCCAATCCAACAATTTATTTTTCATGGCCTTAGCAAATCAATCATGTATTCATTGATACCATACAATTGCCTTGGGTATGGCAATTTTACATTGCATTGTGGATGTATTGAAAAAATATGTGTATCTTATGTGTATGTGTGTCAGTGTATTATTGTGTGTGTTTAATGCTCATATATGTACAGTTGATGTATTTGTGCATACTGATTAAATGTGTTTGGGTGTGTGTGCTTGTCAGTGCGTGAGTGTGTTTAAACAAGTCGCTACTTTAGTACTTAACCCGTTGCTTACGGGAACCAGTGGACTATGCATGTACACAGTCTATGGGGATTTCAGAATCTCGAAGTGAATGGGTTAAATACAAACAAAGAAGAAACTGACCAGAAATATAAAAGCAAAATGAAACAATGAAAACTGGCCTACATACCCAGGGAACAAACCAAGTAATAAAGACCTCCAGACTAGGATGGAATTCTGAGAAAAAAACCCAATTAAGGTGGTTTGCAGCTCATCAGTTGTTAGAGTGCTCACTAAAGGGAGTTGCATTATAAAGAGTTGCAATTAATCGCAAATCAGAACATGTGCACTTCAGCCAATCAGATTTACGCATTTCGGCACATTTTCTGATTTGCGATTAACGCAATGCGGCATATAATTGAACAGCCCCTCTGTACAGCAATAGGGAGGACTGGAATTCAGCTCCCGGGGAAGGCCAATTTGCTGCTCTTTTTCCATAATTTCCATAATTCAATCAAAGTCCAAAGGTTTTTGAGCAAATATCAGCATTTTTGTAGCGAATGTAGTCGATCAAGGCAATCAAATGAAACCACGTATCAGGATATTTTTAAAAGGCATTTTTATCGGTTGAAAAATAGAAGGGCCCAATTATATAGTCACTTTTTGTATTGAAATAATCGTATTTGAAAGTTATCTAGTAACCATGGCTTTCTTGCAGCTCTTTTTTTACATTTAATGAATATTCCCAGAAATAGGGCATCATTATTTTCTGAAAATATCGCAACACAAAGAGGCTCTTCACCCTACTATTTTCATAACCCCATGCCTATAGGAACCTTGTACCAAGCATAGTGGCATAGTGGTAAGGGTGTCTGCCTCATGCTCGGGTGGTCCCTGGTTTGAACCCTGACCGGGTCATACCAAAGACCTTTAAAATGGTACCTTCTGCCTTCTGGCCAGGCAGAATGGAGAAGAGAAAGTTAAACACAGAGGACATATGGCCCCCTTCTGTAACTTTTGCCTCATATTAGTAGCTGTGTGGGCTAGGGCTAATGAATCGGAAATAGGTGCCACCTTATGTGCCAAATTGGCATGGGAAGGACTTTAACTAAAATAACTAACTATGGGAACCTGGTGGGCTATGTGCAAAGTCTATGGGGATTTGAGAATCGTGAATAGAATGGGAATTAACTTACTTCTTTGCCGCCATGGGGACTGGCCCCCTTCTGTAACTTTTGCTACATATTAGTAGACGTGTGGCCTAGGGCTAATGAATCGGAAATAGGTGCCACCTTATGTGCCAAATTGGCATGGGAAGGAACTTAAAGTAACTATAACTACGAGAACCTGGTGAGCTATGTGCAAAGTCTATGGGATTTGAGAATGCTGAATGGAATGGGAATTAACTTACTTCTTTGCTGCCATGGCTATCGCATTGTCAAGATGAAGTCTCTTGCACGCAATGGCTGCTGGGATATCTCCCATGATCTCCGAGCTTTGTCCGATGTAACTCAGACCTCCGGGACTCACCAGACCCCCGCTGTCAGCCTGAAAAAACAAAACAACACCACTGTTGATAATAATGATGATAATAATTATATAGGACGGTGTGACATATCTATAATAGCCAACCTGTCTACAGTGGCCACCAAGTGTGTTGCTTGAGTGCTGCGTGTGCCGTTTGTGTCTTTGTCTTTGGGGGTGTATGAGTGGGTGCTTCAGTGTGTGTTTTTGTTTGTTTTTGTTTGGTGTTTTAGCGAGGTTTGCATGATACCCTTTTGTATAGCTTTCAGCGATCAGGTCTAGTTACAGAAGGGATGTGTTCGCTTGACAAGTTATTTATTTTTAAGGGGAACGGGCCCAACTCTCGGACATGTGTGCCCATCACCACAAGCATGACAAGAATGCCCACATCATCACCTTTTACACTTTTTAAACCTTTAGCATTTACCACTGGTTATGTAAAGTGTACTTTGCAATTTTTGTTTGTATGTACATCTATTTTCAACTAGAAATTGCGCGCTCGGCGGGTCGCGCAGCCGAGCACATGTATCCCCCGAACCAATTGCATTGCACTTTTGTGGGTTGTAATATTGTGAACTGAACAAGTTTGGTGGTGTACGTTGTTCTACTAGGCTGGCAGTAGCCTTTGGGCAAGGCCTCGCACGCTGTTTGTCCTCCGAGCAGGGTCTGATTAATAGACAAGGCGATGTGCGCTTACAGCAGTGATCTTAACTATTTCTTTATATCATGGTTACCATGGCAACCAGGACTCCGCCCCACACCAAAATCAAAAGGCTTCATCCTCTTTCCTTAATACACCTTCATACCAAATTAGAAAATGATCGGACAAGAACTCGGACCTGTAGAGCGTTCACAAGGTAATCTTAACTATTTCTTTATATCATGGTTACCATGGCAACCAGGACTCCGCCCCACACCAAAATCAATAGGCTTCATCCTCTTTCCTTAAGACACCTTCATACCAAATTAGAAAATGATCGGACAAGAACTCGGACCTGTAGAGCGTTCACAAGGTAATCTTAACTATTTCTTTATATCATGGTTACCATGGCAACCAGGACTCCGCCCCACACCAAAATCTAAAGGCTTCATCCTCTTTCCTTAAGACACCTTCATACCAAATTAGAAAATGATCAGACAAGAACTCGGACCTGTAGAGCGTTCACAAGGTAATATTAACTATTTATTTATATCATGGTTACCATGGCAACCAGGACCGCGCCCCACACCAAAATCAATAGGCTTCATCCTCTTTCCTTAATACACCTTCATACCAAATTAGAAAATGATCGGACAAGAACTCGGACCTGTAGAGCGTTCACAAGGTAATCTTAACTATTTCTTTATATCATGGTTACCATGGCAACCAGGGCTCCGCCCCACACCAAAATCAATAGGCTTCATCCTCTTTCCTTAATACACCTTCATACCAAATTAGAAAATGATCGGACAAGAACTCGGACCTGTAGAGCGTTCACAAGGTAATCTTAACTATTTCTTTATATCATGGTTACCATGGCAACCAGTGGCCATATTCATAAAACCCCGATAAGCTAGTTGGTTGATCAAATTACGATTTCGATGTCCGCTAGGCTTAACTGGTATTCACAAAAGGCCGATAGGCTAAATTCGCTATCGTAGTCAAGGCCTGGCCTAGCATGACAACCCATCTGTCTAAATTCCACAAGCATTTGGTATTCCACGACATTGTTAGTCGAAATGCGAACAATTACAACAATAGATCTGCGGTGCCGACTAAATGCATTGAAATCTATTTATGCGGGACGTTCTGAATAGAGCTTTGTTGGACTTACAACAAAGGCGTGAAGTTGAATGACGACCTAACACCCAGCTAATTTTTTCTTATTCACCAAAGCCAGATAGGACAAATTTTAGCGACACTGGACCAAAAATTTAGAGGTACTCTGATGTACCTCTAAATTGCTAGCAAGTAACAATCTGCCCGGTTTTGTGTGTATATGCGTGTGGCGCGATCGTGAACATGGCACGGAGAATATTCGAATAAGGGATATTAGAGATGTTTTTATGATAGCGTGATGTTAGTTCAAAATAGTTCCCCAAGTAACATACTTTTCCGTGTTTGTCCTAGCATCCTTGTACTTCAGCAATAACATATTTTATCAGTTAAAATTACATGTTTTTATCTGGAGAGTAATTTGCCTTTATTTGTCCTTTTTGTGACATATTAGCTTACTTTTGGCTTGCAGCTCGGATTGATTTTATGTGATTTCAATTCTGTTTTGATGAATCTATCTATATAATACTATTTAATGCAATTTCGTTTCTGTTTTCACTGCAATTGAATAGTTTCCCTTGTCATGCTATCATAATATTATAAGCGTGGCGGAGCTTGATCGTAATGAGGAGGGAGATGTATTTGGTTTTACTTCATTGGGGTGGCTATGAAAACATGTGCTTTCGCGTGATCCCCCCCCCCCCCCCCCCGCCCCGAAAAAAAAAACATCATTCCTACCTACGCTCATATCTACAGTAACACCCTTACATATAGGAATTATAGCAAGCTTTTTGTTTTGGACACAAGTTACCGCCCTCCCCCCCCCCCCCCCCCCCCCCCCCCGTTTACCCCAGATAAGACACTTATGTTATATTATATTCCACATATTAAGAATCTTGCTCTACGATTGGTCAAAAGTTAATCACGTGATGAAATATAGTTTCGCCCATCATTGATGGGAGAAGAAAAGTTCGTTACACTGTGTAGATATTTTGGGTGAAAGTGCGTTGCACTCACTACATAGTCAGTAAAAGTGCGTTGCACTGTGTATATATTCAATTGTTCGCGTGCAAGTATACTCGTGCGCGCGTTAGTGCGCAGAAAGGTAGCGCGCTGATGCGCAACGTTTGCGCGCGGCTACGCTTAATAGACAATGGTATAAAGCGTCTTTGACTTTTTATCATAAATCTTGTTCATGTGCAGGATTGACGAAATTAGAATAAAAGACTCGATCAATTGCTCAATATTCCAAACTTTTTAGCCCTTTGTGTTAGTTATAGGTCGTTTGTGATCAAAATAATTGATGTGGAATATAAAGCAAATAATCACCTTTTGGTTTCAGGCGATGGCAAACTATCACTTCCTCGGCGATCTGAATGTATACGCTATCTTTCCTCAGCTTCGCTTCGGAAAGATAGCTACATCCAAATCGCCTCGGAAGTGATAGTTTGTCCCATCACCTTCACCAACGGTATTTATTTGCTTACTACCCACCCCCTTACTGTATCACGTTGTAGAACACATAACACACTCAATAAGACGCTTTTGTGATTGGAACAATAAGGAACAATGCGTTCATTCACACGTTCGAGTAAACTGCGCTTTTATGCGATGTCAAACAAACTTGCAACAGATGGAATGTTACCATGACAGCCACGATGAATAAATTAGATCATCCGAGTTGTTAGCTTGTTATCGGTATGGTTAGCAGTGCTTCTTGAATTACGATTTAGCAACCCGCTACGAAGATTTTAAATGGCTATTGTATTACAGGGCATAAACGCTCGTTGATTGGTCGATATGGTAAGGGCATTGGCAGCGTGCAAAATCTACACACATAAAAGACATACCTATGCACGTGTGTGTTATGCACTGGTCTGTGAAAACAAAGGTGATCATCCAAGCGAGTTCCGTGAGTTCGCCGCTAGTTATCGTCCAAAGTGGCATTTTGGCAATGAGATAAGGCCTAGCTGACAGATAGGCTATCGGACTTTTATGAATATGGCCACAGGACTCCGCCCCACACCAAAATCAATAGGCTTCATCCTCTTTCCTTAATACACCTTCATACCAAATTAGAAAATGATCGGACAAGAACTCGGACCTGTAGAGCGTTCACAAGAAAATCTCTGCGGCGGACGCGGCGGACGCGGCGGCGGCGCGACGAGGCCAAATCCATAGTATCCCCCGAAGTGGTTCGGGGGATACAATAATTGATCTTGTCTTTAAATGTAACAAATGTGCAATTCAGCCTTTGACTGCTAATCATTTGATTGAATAAACTCTTTTTTAATTTGAATTTAATTGAACCAATTAGGCACCAATAGTGTTCCACTTCAGAGAATACAAATTTTCTATTTGGCTTATAATTTATGGTAACAAGAATTAAATAGGTTTTTGGTTTTTACAAATGTGTCACTAATTATGGAGATATTTAAGATTGAATTGCTAAATGTTTTGGAACGCTTTTCTATATAAACTAGATAAAGATTGCCTTTCTCTGTGAAAATATCATATCATTCAGAAGAATATTTCAATAATATTGAAATGCATAATTTAATTCTCAAAAATCACTTTGGGAAAAATCTGATAAAAGTTAATGGATCACTTTGATTAACTCCTTGAGTGGCAAGCTTGCATTTTTTTTGCGAGTTACAATACACACAAATGCCATAGAGCATTAAAATCCTTGGCACTTTTAAGAGTTAATAATCAACTCACCACGCGAGCTTTATCCTCCCTGATCAGATCATCATAGATGCCCATATCCATCAGGATCTCCACGCCCGTCTTGCAGACCGCATCGCCGCAGTACTTGTCCCGCGGAAATGTCTTCTTTTCCAGGAGGAGCACTTTGCGTCCAGTCTTGGCCAGGTAGTAAGCGAGGGTTGACCCGGCCGGACCGGCCCCCACTATGGCGACGTCATAGTGGACCTTCTTCACCCCCTGAGTATGCATGAAATAAATGACAAGAGATTAACACTGGTCTGGGACATAAACTAATGTAATGTTAGCTATGAATTTAAGCTACTATAATTATGTGTTGTTCTTCAAGGGAACATCTTTTTCCTCCTTGGAAGAGGAGTAATTTTTGGCCGGCCTTGGTCAGGTAGTAAGCGAGGGTGGAACCGGCCAGACCGGCCCCCACTATGGCGATGTTGTAGTCGACCTTCCTCGCCTCCCAAGAGTGTGTGATATCATAGAGAAGAACTTGATATTAGCACTGGCCATGGATGTATCAAATGTAATGTTAGCGATGAAATTGAGCTACTAAACTGGGTTCCAAAAGAAACTTATCACTTCTTCAGAGCGACACACATTAAAATCTAAAGCATAACAATGAATCATAATTGGGCATATATTAGCTATAATATTCCTCAGCATGCACATCTAAACAAAATTATGTTTGATTTTAGTCAACAAAGAATAAAATAGGGTGAAATCGCAAGAGGTAATTTTTCAAAAATCACAGAAACTGCTCGCCTTCCGGGCACGGAGCTCGGTACGGACAATAGCCAGCCTGGTGGTTACATAACCCGCCTTTGTTGTTGAATGAATAGCTATTGAAAGTTCTGAATAGACCGCCTTTCGTGGAGGTTCGCAGCGAGCAGTTTCTGTGATTTTTGTAAAGTGACCTGTAGCGATTCCATCGCATTTTTCTCTTTTTTGGCAAAAGTAACCTTTCAATTTTTCAGATATGCTTCATAAGGAGAATGATAGCTTATCTGTGTCTAAATATGATTCAATTTGATGCTATGGATTTTAGTGAGCGTCGCTCTGAAGAAGTGATAAAGTTTCTTTTGGAACCCAGTTTATAATAAACATTTTCTTCAAGGGACTGTCTTTCTTTTCCATGAGGAGCACTCTGCTGCTGGCCCTGGTAAGGTAGTAAGGGAGAGCTAGTGGAACACACAAGTTTACAATTCTAAGACTTAACAGGTATTCTAGGCCCTGTACGTATGAACCCACATCTACAATGAAAAAGGGTCATACTATGATATGACCGTTTACAGGGCATACAAACAATTTCCTTGTAGCACAGAGTACACACACAATGCATGGTTGCCAATGCTCTGAGCCTTGGCACCCATGCATTGTCAATGTACAGCCTGCTTTACACAACAGTATTGTAATGTATAATAATAATGCATGAGTGTGTGAACCCTGAATTAGGAATGCAATAGATCTTCCCTAAGGGTATGCTAGATAGAAACCAACCTTGTCTTCTCTGAACTTGCGTGGGAGCGTTGACAGTGTCCGCTTCACGGTCAGGATGGCGTAGACCACGTAGGCGGCTACGGAGAGGAGGACAACCCTCAGGAAGAAGACGGGTCCAAGCACAAAGGCCCAATGCAGGATGATGAGTAGCCACTGGTACTTGAAGCTCATCCACGGAGCAGGGGCCGGTGATGACGAAGATGATGACGACAGGGCTTTGGCATTAAGAGATGCTGCCTTTGCACGACTTGGTGTCTTTGGAGTAGGAGCAGCGGACTTGGATGCTGGTGCCACTAACGCAGACGATGCTGGGGTACGAGCAGGCAGGTCTCCTGTGGTTGCTGGTGCAAGAGGTTTAGAAGAATTTGCAGCACCACTAGTGATTACTGGTGCAGGGGGTTTAGATGTTGGAGTAGCCAGACCACTGGGGGTTGTTGGTGCAGGGGGTTTAGATGTTGGAGCAGCTAGACCACTAGGGGTTGCTGGTGCTGGGGGTTTAGATGCATTTGCAGCACCGCTAGTGGTTACTGGTGCAGGGGTTGTAGATGCATTTACAGCACCGCTAGTGGTTACTGGTGCAGGCGGCTTAGATGTTGGAGCAGCTAGACCACTAGGGGTTGCTGGTGCTGGGGGTTTAGATGCATTTGCAGCACCGCTAGTGGTTACTGGTGCAGGGGTTGTAGATGCATTTGCAGCACCGCTAGTGGTTACTGGTGCAGAGGGTGTAGAGGCTTTTGCAGCACCAGTAGTGGTGGCTGGTGGAGGAGACTTAGATGCTGGTGCAGGACCACTGGCAGTTGCGGTGTCCGTTGTCGAGGCAGTGGTGGCTGTTATTGCTGGTGAGGTAGAACCGGGCAAGGGAGCAGCAGAACTTTTGGCTGGGTCTAATGACTTTGAAACAGGAGCAATGTGAGCCGTTGCAGGAGAGGAAACAGAGGCAGAACCTGATGTGGCGGCAGGAATTGCAGCTGGGACTTCATCTGGAGCAGCAGGCTTGGTAGGCGGAGTTGACTCTTTCACATCCGCAGCACTGGTCGCTGCTCCTGAAGTTGGTGATGGTGGTGCTCCTGAGGTTGGTGATGGTGGTACTGGTTCTCCAAGCTTTACCCGAGTACCATTTTGGTCTGGAGTAGGGGGTGATGGTGGACTGTTGGCAGTTAAAGACTTTGATGCAGCCAGAGTGCCAGTGGCAGGGGTAGGAAGACCATTACTCTGCGGCGGTTGAGGCACCGTTGCTGAGACTGGTGAATTATCCATAATGATGAGAGGTACTGGAAACCTTACTTTGTGCCTGGGTTTTTATTTACTTCCTCCTATAATGAAAAGAAAACAAAACAAAAAAGGAAAGGTATTAGCATTAATTGATCTAATGTGATAGCTGAATTATATGTACAATTTGTTTGGGTGTATAGTTCGTTAATTATTTAATTTTCATTCAGTTTTTGTTTAATAATTAAAACCTCGTTGTATAGTACCTGCAATTAGCTTGCCAGGCAAACCATTTGAGAGAGATCTTCATTTTCACCCAAGATTAAAATAACTGCAAAGTTTGGTAAAAATAAATTTATGTAAGAACAAATTGAAGGCTCAGCATAATTAGCTCAGATTTTGATCCACAAATATTGTGGATTATCTTTTTTTTAAATCCAGTATAGTCAGTGGGTTGTGGGCTCTAACCCATCCCCATTACCTAGCTGGGTACCTAGCTGCATTTAGCTTCAGTTGGGATCCAGGCACCGGCTGTCCCTGCCAAATACTGTTCGTTCACATCATACTATAATATGCAGAATTGCATCGGGACAGTGACATGGAAATGCATATTTGTTTTGCTCACCAACTGATATGCAGCATGCAGTGCATTAATTGCACGAGGGGTGCTGGCGAAGGTCATGTGTAAGATACAAAGTATTTTAAAGCCCAATACCAGTTTTGGGAAAGTAGCCAAAAACATAGATATTGATCAATATTGTTGAATAAGTATCTAAATAGGGCTTGTGTGGTAAAATCCGAACCTAAGCATCGTTATACAGAAATATCGGAAGAAATCCAATACCCGCCCGCCCGTGAAATTTATAAATCCACCGCCCGTTCGCACCTGTCCGCGCCGCTAGCGCTGGGCTGGAGATAACGACAAGCCGGGGACAAGCCTGTATAGCGAAGACTTTGTGTAACACACAAGGTTATTTGCACGTAGCGTATGGCGATTCCGCATTGGCGATATCAATGTACAGTAGATCAATTTTATAATTATGCAAATATATCAATTATTAGGCAGTTTCTTGGCCAAATTTGTATTTAATCCCATATTAGTAAAATTATATTCTTTCACATGGTTGGTAATAAGCGCGTACATTTTTGGGGGTGGGGCGTTTCCCACTACTGTCATTCACCTTTAAATGTCCAATTAGAGCACAAGAGTAGGCAATCGATCTCATCTCGCATATCAATATCCCGGATCTATACATTCCCAGTTGTTTTAATTGTGTTCAATATATATTCACTCTAAATGTTGATGCTAATGGAATAGTAATGCTATAAAAAAAAAGGATAATCTACAGACTACACTCTAGACTACAGTACATACTCCCTAGCCAAGAAAGACGGAAGGTAGAGACATTTTCATTCATTTTGGGACTTTTTTTTTGTACATGGTTTTAAAAAGTCCAAAAATGAATGAAAATGTCTCTACCTTCCTTCTTTCTTGGCTAACATACTCCCATTTACATAACTTACTATTCAATCAAACATTCCAGCAGGAATATGTCAGTTGAATCCGAAGTCGTCCACAACGTCAGTGCAGTGTATTATAAAGCCTCTTGACCTGCAGGGGTGCAAAATGTATCCCAGTTTCCCAGGCCGCGTGCATGCACAATGGTACTGGTAGGTAGCAGGATCGGGATGAAGTGTGGAGCATGGCACATCTACTAGGAGCATGGGACGATAGCAGCAGCTTCACAGAATAGACACAGACTTCACAGACGCACACAATAATACCAATTACCGCAGAACCCTTGGCATAGCGCCGAACTCTTTCATTGAGCTCTAAATAAACAACGTGTAAAACTTGACTGATTTGCCGCGAAAAAATTAGCCTCGCGTCCTCACAAAGTTGATGACGAAAGAAGATCACCTTCACAACGCGATTTGTCGCGGGCGATTTGTGCAGTACAGTGCATCGGGCATACATCGCGGCATCAAAATTAGGGTGTTTGGGGAGCTGCATGCATGAACCCCAGTGAGACCCGTATCCGGAACCCGGGGGTATCCCTGGCCTGGTACGCGCCGCGCCGCCCTCAAAGGCCCGCTTTTCAGCTCAATTGTTTGTTTCGGAGACCCCAAAATCCTAAATATCTGCCGGAGGCGCGCCGCAAGCAGGTTTGGATTTGGGGGGGGGGGGGGGGGGAGACCTAAAGGGGCTCACGATTTGTTTGTGTAGGGGCTCATGCACAACCACAATGAGACATTGCGAGGGAGCGAAGTGATTGAACGGGGGGAGGGAGCTTTTGCATTTTTGGACTTGAAATTGTGCAATCTGGTGCATACCTAGATAGGAAATTCGGGCTTAAGATTAACTGTATCTGGGAAAGCGTGTTATGATTTGATCGACCAGAAATTTTAATATATATCTTTTTCACGTGAAAAATATCTTTTTCACGAAGAAAACAAATAATCGACACACTAATAAATATGGCACATTATGCATGATCCAACAACATAGCCTATGTACAGCCAAGAATGAGACCCGAGGGAGCGAAGCGACCGAGGGCTAGGGCAGAGCCAGAGGGGGAGGGTTTGGAAGGGGGTATCCCCCTCCCCTCCCACTTGAAATGGTGCGATTTGGTGCACATCTCACAAGCAGCCAGAGCAATGCCCGCCTACACGGGAACTACGTGGCCCGGTACAGAAAAAGTATTCACCCCAGACCATATACGCAAGTCACACAACAAACTGATCGAGATAATCTTTTCGCGTGCAAAGCGCGCACCAAAAAATTAAAATGGATGTATAAATTAGTTTTTTAAAGTTAGAATTAATAAGTCTTAGCTTATATATTTTATTCTTTCTTTCTTCTTCTTTTTAATTTTTTGTTTTGCCCCCCCCCCCCACTTTTTGGATGGGGGCGGCCGCGCCCCCTGCCCCCCCCCCCCCCCCCCCACTTCCGGCGCCTATGATCTGCCGTACCGCCGTTCCCCGCACCCCCCCCCCCCCCCCCCAATCCTAAATATCGGCCGTTCCGCCCTTTCCGCTGGGTCCGCTGGTAGTGATCCGCTCTGAGCCCCTTGCAAACGCGGCGATCCATTCCTGAGCCCCTACATTGGAACCCTGGGTAGGCACTATACGTACCCCCCCCCCCCCCCCCCGGAACCGGAACTGAAGCATTCCCACATTCAAATCAAATGAAGATGACGGCTCGAAATCTCCACTGACCCACTGCACTGGCCAGGCGGCTACTGAAAATATTTTGGGCCTCCACATGTTGTCATCTTCGCACGTGACCTAGAACTCAACTATTTGACAGTCAATATCGGCCTACATATAGATGGATGTAATTTGTGATAATTTGAAGGGGAAAAAACACAGAGCAATATCATATGGGGACATTTGACAAGAAATACTAAGGTGTGCCTCCCCCAATATTCATGACACTCTGGCTAGCTTTTTAGATGATAACATCTTGAGAATATATATTGCTCAAGCATCAGAGGACTATATAACAATCATGATGAGGTATCGAAAATAATATCGCTCAGATATTTTGTCGGTTGCATGCCGCACTGTTTGTGTTCCTCGATCATCCTGCCCCATGCGCCCCTATGTACCCCAATGAATAGGCTACCCCTATGCCCCATGCACTCCAATGTAGGCTACCCCTTTGTGCCCCATGCGCCTCCATGCACCCCATATGCGCCCCCATGCAACCCCATCATGCCCCATGCCCCATGCACCCCATGTGCCCCGATATTCCACCCTATAATCAGACACGAATTACACCAGGTAGGTAATTCAGATGTAGGCCTACATTGATAAGAGAAATCAAAGTCTAACGGTTAATTGACAAATCTAATATAATTGTTGTCAGGACTGGTTTATCTTCCTTATTTACAATGTCTGAAGCGAAAATACCCGACAACGTGTGGCATTTGCTTTGATTATCGGCGGCCTATACAAAGTTCGTTTGAAATAGACAGCAAGGGCGTCAACAGCTTCTAAATAGTGTGGGGGGGGGGGGGGGGCATTGCGAGGGAGGGTTTGGGAGGGGGTGTTACTGGGAATTACTGGTATCAGTGAGTATATGGGCTGTAAAATCCATAATTTACATGAGCATCAACAGGCGGGGTGCGGAAAACATGTCCCCGGACTTTGTCGTTTGCCCCCTCCTCCATGACCCTTTTAAAATGTTAACCATGTATGATGAGTTCATAGCCTGCCACGCTATCAGGCTTAACTTGGGGATGCCTGTAAAGTGTTTAACTCCACAAAAAATACTTGGAGCTTCCTCGTTTCTCTTATACCGTGTTGTTTAGCTTATGGTAAGAGAAAAATGAAATAGGGTTAGATTTGTTTTTAAATGCCCCTGTAGTATGACGATGATGATAATTCAGCTCAAGAGCGTGAACGGTCATAAACGTCATGCAGTAATTCGTTGTCAAAGCTCATCAAAGAATCATGATTAACTAACCCCGTGTTCACACACACACATTTCATCATATAGCAGGCATAGCTAATCAGGAGCTGACTCTTTAGTCAGCTCCTGATTAGCTATACGACGGAAATTGTCGGAAATTGTGTGTCTGAACGCTCGTATAAAGAATCCTGATTAACGAAACGGGGGTTTGAGCATCGTTTCGTACGAGAGCTGACTAAAGAATCACGCTCGTTTTGTGTGTGAACACCCGGTCGCTTCGCTAATCATGATTCGCTATACGACACTCGATTAACGGGGCGTGACTTAACGTGACAGCAGACAGAAAAAAGACAGCACACTGAGCAGAAGCAAACTGCGCACTTATACGATGTTTCGTGCAGCTGAATGCCAGCTGTTTTGGGATCTTGTTTTTGTGTGTGTGAACGTTCGTTAGTTTCGTTAATCACGATTCTTTATACGACGTTTCGTTAGTCATGATTCTTTAATTTCCGGGATGAAAATTTTGTGTGTGTGAACACGCTGTAAACTACCCGAACGTTCACACACACAAAAACAAAACCCCAAAACAGGTGGCATTCAGCTGCACAAAACATCGTATAAGTGCGTAGTTTGGTACTGCGCAGTGTGTTGTCTTTTTTCTGTCTGCGGGGCGTTAAGCCCCGCCGCCCAGTTATACGAGTCTCGTATAGCTTATCATGATTAAACGAGCGACCGGTTGTTCACATACAAAACGATCGTGATTCTATAATCAGCTCTCGTACGAAACGATGCTCAAACCCCCGTTTCGTTAATCATGATTCTCTAACAGCGTGTTCACACACACACATTTTCATCCCTTAATCATGACTAAAGAATCATGACTAACGAAACGTCGTATAAAGAATCATGATTAAATAAACTACCCGAACGTTTACACACACGAAAACAAGATCCCCAAACAGGTGGCATTCAGCTGCACAAAACATCGTATAAGTGCGCAGTTTGTTACTGCGCAGTGTGCTGTCTTTTTTATGTCTGCGGTCACGTTAAGCCCCGCCCAGTTATACGAGTCTCGTATAGCTAATCATGATTAAACGAATCGCCGGTTGTTCACACACGAAACGATCGTGTTTCTACAGTCAGCTCTCGTTCGAAACGATGCTCAAACCCCCGTTTCGTTAATCCTGATTCTCTATACGTCGTTTCGTTGAGTGATCGTTCAGACACATAATTTCCGACAATTTCCGTCGTATAGCTAATCAGGAGCTGATTCTTTAGTCAGCTGCTGATTAGCTATACGATGAAATTTGTGTGTGTGAACACGGGGTATACGTCGTTTCGTTGAGTGATTGTTCAGACACACAATTTCCGACAATTTCCGTCGTATAGCTCATCTTTAGTCAGCTGCTGAAAGCCAGTGTTTCTTTTCAATGAAACTTTCACACATCATTCGGACATATCTTACAATGATTTTGGTACAGGATTGAAGTTTCAAGTGTCATTTTGGGCAATATCTGACACTTAACAGGTGCACCTTTAATGCAGGTAGTAATACCCCGTGCAACTTTCTTAATGAGCACAATTGGTGTATACTCTCATGTTGAACAATACAATCCCCATGTACAAAATACACAAAAAACACGAATGTACTAATTGTTGCGGGGATATAAATAAGCAAAATGGGATGTTCCCTTTTTGTATTGCATTTTTCTGTATTGTTATTGTTTTAATCAATATTATTAGTGTTTGTAGTCATATAATTATTATTTGTATTATTTTGATTATTATTATCATTATTGTTATAATTATTATTATTATTATTATTATTATTATTATTATTATTATTATTATTATTATTATTATTATTATTATTATTATTATTATTATTATTATTATCATGATTATATCCAGGAATTAAAGCATTGTATCAGTACTGATCCAAGTCAAATTCCATACGTATATATCATGCATGCATACACAAACAAACACACACGTGCAACACACTAACGGGTATTACACACATACAAATAATCAATCACATCCCTGATTGTAGAATGTTCAATTCATTACAGAACATATTTGATAATACCGTTTATAGGTCTTTTCTTTTTACAAATCTTAACTGCAGAAAGTTAAATAATGACAAGAAAAATAATCAACTCACCAAAATAATAAGCGAACATTTTTATTTTAGGATAATTCCAACCAAGATTCATTTGTTTAGTAAAAAACATTGTCAATAATTGGGATATTTACAACAAAAAGCATTATGGAATTAGAATAATGCAAATTAAAGATAGTTGGTATACCAGCAAAAATGGTTAACGTGAACATATTATGAAAAGATGATTAAGGGTGAGGTGTCGATAGCTGATTTTTCAATTTATGAATGTATAAGTTAACGTCGGTCAAGAAAGAGAAGGGCGCTAAGTCATAATCTCGAGCCTTTTAGAAACCAAAGGTAGCTCTTCGATTTGCGTTTCAAATTTCAAAAGTTAGAAATCATTATTATCTGAAAATTCGGCATCACATAGAGGTAGCTATGATCTTCATAATCATACACGTCCCATTCCTACCGAATCGCCATTTATATACCGTATAAACACGTGGGTAGAGAGCAGCAATGGTGGATTGTAAAAGAGAAGAGTGACATCTAAAATAACAATGTTTGTTTTAGGTTATCCAGCAGAAATGATAAGGTTAGAAACCAGAATCAGTCTATTGAAGCCACGATAACTAATAACATTCTACCAAATCTGTGGCTCGGAATGTGATCCTAGTGAATGATAGTGATATATGGCGGACATAATCAACGTTTTGTCCTTTTCAAATCATGTTATAATGTGCTCTTCATATATCGTTACTATCCATGTATGTGTATACCAGTGTTGTATCCGAGTCCACCCAATCCGACTCCGAGTCCAGACTGTCCGAGTCCGAGACCGAGACCGAGTCCAGACCATCCGAGTCCGAGGCCGAGTCCGAGTCCAGACCATCCGAGTCCGAGTCCGAGTCCGAGTCCAACTCTTTTTTTTAATATTAATTATTTTTTATTTTACATTGATTCATTTTCTTTTCCAAAGGCAATTGATCTATCACTGTGAAATATTATGTATGCGAGCGAGCGGAGCGAGCTTGAAAATTTTACCTATTTCACAGCGGAAAATTGCCATTTATTTCAATTACTGTATGGGTATATTCGTTTTATTACTTATGATATGGCGTTATAAAGGGTAATACAATCACCCGACGTTGTGAAATATTTTGTATGCGAGCGAGCGGAGCGAGCTTGAAAATTTTACCTATTTCACAGCGGAAACTTGCCATTTGTTTCAATTATTGTATGGGTATATTCGTTTTATTACTTATGATATGGCGTATGAAGGGTAATATAATCACCCGACGTTGTGAAATATTATATGTATGCGAGCGAGCGGAACGAGCTTGACAATTTTAGCAATTTCACAGCGGAAAATCCCAAAATCCCGGAGAAAATGAGGGAGAAAAGAGGGGAAAGGAATAAATGGAAAAAGGGACCCATGTCTAAGGATTTTTTTTTATGAAAAGGGGACCCATGTCTAAGGATCTTTCTTGAAAAATTAAGTCACCCTTCCCAGCGGCACATCCCCGTATACCCAATATACGTGAGTACCCCCCCCCCCCCCCCCCCCCCCCGGGTGTTTGATAGCCGAACATGTTCAGAATCGCGGTGTCAATTCATAAAAAAGACAGTATAAAATGAAAGCACCTATCAAATATAAGCTTGGGCTATTTGTTATGGATATGTAACTTGCGTGTCCATTCGTTTCCCACAAATTTGATTTTTTGCTCACTTTCTTGTCGGCTGTCAGTTCATTCGCGATCTCTTTTTCAAGCAACAATCGCTTGGTGGATTGGATAGAATATTTGGCTTGTTTCTTGCAGAATTATAGCACAGAATAGCCAATATACAAGTATACAAAATATACGGAAATTGGCCGGTCTCGAGCTGGACTCGGCCCGAGTCATCGATTCCACGACCTTCGAGTCCGAGTCCGAGGCCGAGTCCGGGGTCCCCGAGTCCGAGTCCGAGGCCGAGGCCGGCAATGCCGGCCTCGAGTCCGGACTCGAGACCAAGACCGGCCTCGAGTCATACAACACTGGTGTATACACAGTAAACATTATGTATATTAATTGAAATTAAAAGGGGAGGAATATAGAATGTATAAGGCAATCGGAAACTTAACTGCGTACGTACCGGTACGAATCCAGGAATAATTATGTTCTATACCTGCATTACCTTTGAGTTAATATGACGTTAACAACAAACAAACAGTGTTTTTTCTTCTTCAAATTAGCCCGCAATATGTATACTTTAAAACAATATGGACATAAATACAGATAACAGGGAGTTAAAATCCCAATTGGTTATCCTATATGTGTATTTGTTGGTCCTCTTAGAAAATGTTATAATGTGCTCTTCATGTAAAAATCATAACTCTCTATTTATAAATATACACAGTAAACAATAATATACTGTATACATTAACTTAAATTTAAAGCGTAGCGTTTATAGGAGGCAGTCGGAAACTTAACTACTTATGTATACGTACCCAGTAATAGTTCTACATGCATTCAGTTTGGCATAACACATTTTTTGTTCAAATAAGCTGGGAAAAGTATACTTTAGAACTTCAATATTAACATAAACGCAGAGAACAGGGTGTTAAAATTCCATTTGGTTACAGGCCTTGGAACATCTTCTATGTGTTGGTCCTAGACAGATTGGACCGGTACCGATTCACCATGATCCACCATGTTGATGGATCTGAAACGGGCTATCCTATCCACAATCATTTTATATACAGGGTGGCCCAAAACAAACGGAACGGGGCACTTCCAAAAATATAGTACCAAAATGTTTATTTCCATCGGATAGGGTGTCTTTTCCAATGAAAAATCATACCAAGAATAGTAATGTCGGTAGTGTAGTTTTTGTTTAAAGGGCATCAAGCGTGGGGATGCTACATAGCGGGTCGCCATTTTGAACTGGGTTAGTTTGCGCGCACCGCATGACACTGAGCTAACGTGCATTACACACCGTGCGCAACGCGTATGCAAGATGGCGCCGCGCATCTCATTTGACGAATCTGAACTACCTTTAAGAACGCTGTGAGTGAGACCATGTCAGTTGCCCATTTTTTCAATTTGTACCTAGTCAGTGCCAGCTAAATCGCACCCCTGCCCGTAATACCATTGAACGACCATGCCCATTCTCTCGGCACACGGCTGAGTGCACACTAACACTGGCTCGCGTTGTTCAACGCTATGAAAGGCGGTACCTGCGATGTATCAAGCACTGGCTTGGTAAAAATTTACAAAAAGAGAACCTGACATGGTGTCACTCACAGCGCCCTGAAACAAAAACTACACGACCAAATTGACTGTTCTTGGTATCGTTGTTCATTTGAAAAGACACCCTATCCGATAGATATAATACATGTGTTACTATATTTTGGGAAGTGCCCCATTCCGTTTTTGGGGCGCCACCCTGTATTAGTGTATAGCAACGTAAACATATAATTATTCAATTTTTAACTTGTTATAATATTTGTGTTAAATCTTTGTATACTATGTTTTATATTATGTTCTGACTTTTAATTATCTTGTATTATGATTTGGAAAGAAAAACAAACTTCAAACAACAATCTATAACTATATTTATATGAATCATTAATGTTAATGAGAACAGATGCCAAAACAAAACACTTCAATTCAATGACTATACAAGTATGTAGTACAAAGGAAGACCAACACAAATGGGTAAACACTTTGAGGCATTGAGATTATATATTAATTATGTGGGATAAACATTTTAAGTATAATTTTTTCCACTGGGTCTATAGCGTGCATTATATACTCCGCAAAAAAAGAAACTGGACACTTGTACGAGACCAAATATTTCATATTCATTAACGATAAAATATATGATATTGCATATCAAATTAAAGATAAAATGACCCTCTTCAATATTGGCATGAAATTCAGATGCAATAATTCATGCATGACTTGTCACGGTCAATTAACCACACCAAGGTCTGTTTTCAAAAATAGCAAAAATGGAACATCCACTCAACGATATAAATCGTCGGTGATATCACGTACCTGCGAATGTTTGATTCTGCGCGCTAACGAGATTTCGAGAAAAACGCGTTTAAAGTTTCCCAACTTCTTCTATCATAAAATAAACAGTTTTAAACAATCAAATTGCAATAAAAGTTATAAGGTAACGAGAGAGGAATATTCTCTTCAATATGACCCTGAAAATAACCTACCTTAGGCTCTCGATTCTGTGTAATATCGATGCATAGATCGTTCGTCGGTACGTAGAGTCCTGGATTCAAACTGCTCAATGCGAGTGCCTCTACGTACCGACGAATGGGGATCAATGTAACACGCAAAAAAAAAAAAAAAATCAGAGCGAACAGCCCTCTAATTTGGATTCTACGAATGAAAAACGAATGCGTCCCTCCCTTTAAACTATATATCGGTCAATAAAGTAGTTCAACTGATTTAGCATAATATTACAACAATATAGTACTAATTCTCGTAAAGGTATTGTGAAGCCGAAATTTGTTAACGTACGTCACGGAAAAAGATCTCAAAAGAAAGAATATATAATTACATGTAGTCAGTTTAAGCGATGTTTGGGTATTTTGCTTGGTAAACGCTCACACATTAGTACTTATGCGCGGGTCACGTAGCTAGCGCGGATCACGTAGGGGTCATGCATACCGATCTGGCACTCCGTGAAATCTATGTACGAACTTACTCACCGGCCGAAAATACGTATGTACCTAATTAACCGACGTCCCTCAGTTTATTCAGTTTTAGGTCTATAACTCCACGAAAA
Organism: Echinarachnius parma; assembly: GCA_037951105.1. Taxonomy (NCBI): domain Eukaryota; kingdom Metazoa; phylum Echinodermata; class Echinoidea; order Clypeasteroida; family Echinarachniidae; genus Echinarachnius; species Echinarachnius parma. The sequence continues at coordinate 34,897 of JBAMJV010008563.1, forward strand.
AGAGATTTCAAGCCCTAATTTTTCAGGCATGCTATTAAATGACATTTCCTTTCATATAAGACAATAACCTCGCAACTTTTGAATTTTGGCTTGCAAAAGTGGATCTTTTCCCTAGGTAACTATGGTTAAAATTGCAGGGGACACATGAAACAGACAAGCTTCATGCCTCTAATACAGACCAGTATGATGATACTCTCATAACCTGGCCCTGTTTTATTGACAAATTTGAATTTTCAGAGTTTGTTCATAGCAATAAGTTGAATAATGTCATGATTTACTTGCCCCGCACATCTTCTTTTATGTGAAACGCTTACTATCATTTCAGTCGAATGGTGTGGTCCTCCATTGTTTTTGCTATTTTCGAAAACAGACCTTGCTATTGTTAATTGACCATGGTATTTCATGCATGAACGATTACACCTTTAATTTATACCCTGCATGTAGAGGACTAAAATCCCTTAAATTTGATATATGATAATGTACACGTTATCATACATTAATATGAAATATTTCAACTTATACAAGTGTCCAGTTTCTTTTTTTTGCGGAGTATATATCGAATATTCATTGTGGTTATTATACGTCGATGAAGTACAGCTTCGTATCACTAGCAAATACAAGCATGTCACCTGATAGGGAGACCATGTAACACCATGCACACATTAGGGTCAGCTTCAGTTCCCCAAACTGAAAGACTTTCTCGAACTTCAGACCGTCCATCTTGTATTCTGTGATGACCACTTTACCTGCTCTTTGATTCACACGTGCGACGTAGACCCTGTCTTGGCTATCTACTGCAGCATATAGATATTCCCCTGGATCGGCCGTCAGAGTGTCTCCTATCCCCCCACTCCTGTCGTAGGCAGTTACCTTGCCGGGGTCGGTTTCATCATTACACGTGCTGGCAATGATGGCTCCTGACCTGGTTTCAAACGCCTGGTATGGTGGGTCCTTGGTCGTAATACTACACAGCTGGGTACTTATGCTAGAGTCGTAGATCATGATGCTGTCTTCCCAATTAGCAATTATTATTTCATCGTTGTGGTTGGAAGAAATGCAAGGACAAGATCCGCCATTATTTGCAATGTTCCGTGTGTGCATGAGTGAGCCACTATGGGTATAGATCCGTAGTTTGTTACGATCCCACACTACCACAGTGTTGCCGGTGTGACTCTGATGGGCAAGGTCATGCCAACCTGCATCCAGCTGGAAGTGCTCTGACGTGTTTCCCTTTGTATCCACTTTGTCTGCACCACTAGCATTCCAATAACTAATGATAACATTGTCTTCCGATACTGCTGACATTCCGCACATCAAGGCACGTAGTTGTACGCTCCTACTTACTCGCATCGTTGAACACCTTCCTATTCCCCCCAGATGAAGAAGAGATCCATCCGCAGGCTTGAATACCTTCTTTCGCGCAGTCCTCGATATGACTCCTGCAGACGTGTCATCTTTGACCTCCTTCAGGGTTTGCTCGAGTTCTTCACAGAGCATGCAAACGTCCCCCAATTCAATGAGAGATCCATCAGCAGGCTTAAAAACATTATTTCGCGCAGTCTTCGATATGACTCCTGCAGACGTGTCATCTTTGACTTCTATCAGTGTTTGTTCGAGTTCATCACAGAGCATAGAGTGAGCCGCTAAACTGTCCGCCTCGAGACATCCAAGTCGATCGTTAGCAACCAGTGACACCGAGCAGACGATGCTCTTGATTCTTTGGCGGTCGTTTTCCTTCAATACATCAAGGTCGAAATCGAAACCTTTCTTCAGCGACTGGAGTTTTACGAATAGCAACCGCTCGTTGTCTCTCAGCTGTCTTGCTTTCTTCTCGTACGAGACTCTGACTTCTGTTTCTAGCTTCTGAACTGCCGCGTGAACCTCCTGCCGATGCGCTTCTGTTTTCTGAATGTTCTTCTCAAGTTCCGTCTTCTTGTCTTTGCATCGTTCGAGTAGATTGTCTACCTTCCCCTGCAACTCCCTCTCGAAGTCGCGATGGTTCTTGATTTTGTGGTCACGATGCCCTACGATGACACACTTGAGGCAGATGTACACTCGGCACTCTTCACAGAAAAGATCCCTGTGTTCTTGTTTATGTATTGGACATCTCTCTGGGTGCAGGGGAATATTGATTTTTCCACTGCAGACTTCGGACATGGAAACAACCTGGTGACCTGCAAAAAATACGACCATTTCTTGGTGACCACTTTCACAGTGATTACACATGTATTCATTGCATTCTTTGCAGAACGAAACCGCGTCTCTCTCCTTCGCGCACACTGTGCATTTTATGACTTGACTCTCAAGAGATGCATAGAGTCCTCCGGTGT